>JAZGTK010010408.1:0-16412 GCA_036877625.1 Ambastaia sidthimunki | reverse complement strand
GCACATCTACTCTGTCATGCTCACTGAATGAGTCTAGCTGCTTTCTGCTCAATGGCCAAACAGAGGCAGGTGTTTCCTGTTTCTGAAAGTCTCTCTCTCTCTCTTTTTTCCCTCTCCACTGCTCTCTCCTATCGATTTCATATCATAGCAGGACTGCAGTCATGTCATTTTTCTTGGCTTGATAACTCTTAAGCGTTAAAATTAAGATATGTCATTTTTATGATTGGAAGCACTCTCGGTGCTGTCGTAAATATCATCTGTTGCGTTTCTGGGTGTAACGTTTTGTTCTGCTGTTCTTGTTTTTATTGCCTGTTTAAGTGTCATTCAGCTAGATTGACTAATAAAAAAAGAGGCACAGAGATGATTGGTTGGATTTTTCACAAATGACCCACATTCAAGGTCCAAAATGGTGAACAAATTTACAAGCCATTATGTAAACATACTTTACTGGCCATAAAACCATGAAAATAAAAACATACTTAATTTGGTACCGTGACAAATTAATTAGGTGTTTTTCATTGCATGTTAGTTTTACTGTCACATACAATATAGAGGAAAAACATTCATACCTGTAAATGTGCACCTGTTACAAAATTTGTAAAGACCCATTATGATTGTTTCCATAAATCTTTTATTTGGTGCTTTAGTGCAAGGAATGTGTGGTGTGTCATCACATGGAGATAAGTAGAAGTTTCCACTAATGTAAACATTGTTGCATTGTTTGTAGATCCTAAGTTATCTCTACTTGTCATCCTTAGGTTTTGAAGGCCGTGATGCTCTTCCCCACCATTGAGCGTATGGCCTGTAGCCCTCAGGGAAAGGTCATGACCCCTGTGCTGTGTCGACTGCGGTACGTCGTCTATCTGCCCATCTTCCTGCTGTCCCTCCTGCCTGAGAGGCTGAAGGCTGGAATGGTGCGTCTGGCCTTGAGGAATTTATACTCATTGGACACCTCCATCGTCCCAGCCACTGTCAGCCTCATCAATGTGGATTGTGCTGGTATGTTTTTCTTGTGTTCTCACAGCTGCAGGAAGCCAACTTTACATTTATTTTTAGAATTCATTTGGGAATGTAGCTACAGATTTATCCTATGGGATGCATGTCAGTCTCTGGTACTGTAGTGGTTCGAGATTCTGAGAAGTTGCAAAGCGCAGCAGACTCTGATGTGGTCTGAAGTCATGTCTCAGATCTCATTTGGTAAACGTTTTCTATATTCTTTAGGTTAGTTCTACTAATTTGCAGGACAGTAACATAATTTTTCTTATGAGAATTCAGGAACAAATGAGCATTCGTTTTTTAACAGGAATACAAAGCACCAAAGAGACTTTTAAATAAGCAGTGTGAAATATTAAGGGGAAATATTTAGTTTTTGCTTATGAATAGTTCAGAAGTCTTTTTTAGGTGTAAATCAAGAATCAAGTCAATTTCTTAACAGTGTAGTCAATTTAAGTCCGAGTTTCCATCGCTAGCTAAAGGTGCAACCAACTCTCAGAGATGATCTTTCACCTCTCCATTTCCATCTCTCTGTTTGGAGTCTGTTCCAAAGATCTAATCCTCATTTGGAGGCGCTGAAACCCTCACAAAAGTTTGAATTCTGGCATTACTCCAATCTTTGACTTTTCAGATGCGTTTTTCTCTCTTTTTATCGTAAAGATAAGAAGTATATCACCACTTCAAAGATGGTTCGGGTGATTTAGTTCAGATAAAAAACATGAAGGCCAAAGAGGAAAAAAATAACATTTGAGTGGCAGCCAAGAGAGCAGTGTATCCCAGTGTTTTGAATAAAGTTTTATTTATCATAACTCATATTTCATCTCCCAGGCTTTCAGAACATGGACTAATGGTGCAGATGAAGTGTTGTGAGTAGGAGTAATTAGGAGGCCTCTCTAGCGAGCGGACCGGTAACACTGAGTTTCTCTCTAGGTGAAAGGCTGAGTGTTTTCCATGTCTGTCCTGGGAAGAAAGTGATGGATGTTGCGATGGTCAGAGAGTCTCTGCCAAAGAGGCCTCAGTAGAGCCCAGAGGCATTATTGTGAGCTCCAATCTCTCCAGTTCTCTCGCTTGCCCTTCCTTTCTGCTTTTGTCTTTACACCATCAGTTCTGTCTTTCTGTCTCTTTTTCTCTCTCTGTATCAGGTTTCTATATCGTTTCTGTTTATCACATTAAAACACAACTGGAACACCTAGTTTAATGTATTTAAAGAAATACAAAAAATAGCTCAGGTTGTGTGTGTTTACTCCTCACTGATATGGGTTATGTGCAGAGGACACATTTCAAGTATGGGTTACCATACCTGTCAAAAATATCACTTTCACTTCACACTTTATCCGCTTGTCATGATAGTTCTAATGATCTACTGTATTTGTGCTTGGTCAGCTTATTTGCGGATTTTATTTTATTTGCAGTTACCTTTCAGGACCTCAGGAATTTTTTTTACCTTTCAGGACCTCAGGAACAACAAAACTAGGGCAGTCATCCATCAACTGTGACTCATTTTTTAACGGTTGATGCAACCATACGATCACAGAGAATGCGCCCCCCATTCATTAATACTTTTAGTTGTACACATTGTATTAAAGGTTCAGTCCAGACAGGCGCTCATGAACGTGCTTTTAGTCATTAGCATTTCACATCTAATGTCAATTGGATATGACTTTGGTTCTTTAATTTTTGCAGACTTGTTAAATACCGACACATGTTGGAATACTTTGCCATGAGGAAGTTATAATGCAAAATCTCTTATTTATCGAAAAGGCCAGGTGGTCCCGTATGTACACGAGCATGTGTATACGTGCATTTTGTACTATTGAGTGCTGGCCCGTGACTGCATACTAATAGCTGCCCTGACTTTCTGTGTTGCATTACATCCATAATTAATGGAGAGTTGACAGACTTAATTAAGAAAGCATGTTGCTATTAGCTGGAACTTCCTGGGCACATTTAAGGATTTATTTGCACAGAAATCCCTTTCCTTGAAACTGAGAATGTTGATGTTTTGTTGTTAACGGCATGTGGAGCATGCACACAATGTCTGAAATGCAAAGATCAATGTTCAAGCATATAGGAGCATAAATGTCAGTGAGGCATGTCTGCTCTGAGACCTGCTGGGAAAACTGCGCCTAATGTGTTTTATCCTTTCAGTGGACTACAGCACCGCACTTCACACGGCTTCTGTTTTCACTAACCTGACAACTTATGCCAGTTCTCACGGCAATTTTTTATGATTGAAGAAACTTTTGTGCTTTTCTGTCGGGGCTTCTGTTGGCCTAATTTATGAGAACCGGGAGATCTGACCCCCCATTTTTACAGATGCGGTTTAACTTTTTAAACTTCTCTGTTTTATATTCCAATCATTATTTAGCTCACCTGGGAGAGTGAAAAACCAGAGCATGGTGAAAAGTGGCTCCCTTTCCTGTTGAAGCAAACAAAGTTAACATCGACCTGATTTTGGAAACCTTAGGGCTAAACTCATAAACTTCCTACCTGGCAACTTCTTTTTGGAGTCCTTTATCCACTTCCTTATCCGATCACCTGTTTATGCTTGGGGAATTACCTGGAATAATGAATGCTTTGCATTGGTGAATTTGGCATCAAGCAACCAACGCATCTGCCTCTCAGTATATTGATCAATTATTGTGGTTTCCTGTAGTTTCTCCCCATTATAGATGTTAAAAACACAATGGGAACATCTATTGGAATATATTTACTGTGGCTTCCTTGTTTTTCTCCAGTGTGAAGACTTATTTGTCTCGACTCTCCTTCATCTTCAAGAATCTTGGCTTTGTCTAACTGATATTTATGAGAACAGGCCTTAATTCTCCATGATGTTTTTGATTGCTCAGTCTGCAACGTGGTTACAGATGTTATCTTTCAAGACCTCGAGACATTTCCTAAACCAGACAAACGAAAATAGAACAACCATCCATCAACCGACTACTTTTTATATGACTAATGCAACCATACCAGCAGGCAGAAGATGTTACTATCAAGAACATAACAACAATTTATCCACCAATCACAGAAGAGGCAGAGTTAGTATTTGCCTGCACATCACCATTAGATGGAGCAGGATACAATGAAAAGATGCAGTTCCCAACAATGTGATGTCATCAAGGTGCTTTAAAGAGGCACGTCTTGGATTTTTTTAGATACTATAGCAAACATGCACAAGAAACTGGATTTGCTTTGAAAGCTTTTAATAAGCTGCCTTCACAAGATGTAATGAAGCCCTTCAGAACTAATTCTGAACAAAATATCAATTTTGTCAACACACTTATGTAAGCTGTTGCTTTGGTTTATAGGGGTGAGGCAAAGTGTGTGTGGTTAGATTTGAGAGTTTGTTTTTTTATTGATTGTTATGATTACAGGCTATGAAATTTAGTACAGTTTCATTATCTGCTTTTTGCAATCAATATTTATTTGGAGTCCATCTGAAGATTGTTGCACAATATAATAAAGTGCAGGGATTTGATCATATCAAACATGACTGCTCTGATTCCAGATTTTCCACACTTTCTTGAGAGAAAAGCTGTCTGATATTGAAGGTTTGTCATTTTATTACATTGTGCCTACAGTCATTTATACTTTTTATTGTTATATTTATCTGCAACTCTTGTGTTAGCCCACAGGGTAGTACAGTCTCTGAGGGTGTTTTAAACAACACATGTAACAACAGTTTTCCTGTTTTAAACTTTAGTTTTCTATTTTTTAGTTTGTTTATTTTCTTTTATCTTTCAATCTTTTTCAATCACTTGTTTTCAAAATGGATTTAGATTCCTCATACACAGTATAGCTGAATTTATATATATTTAATTTTATTACCTGCACATGGGGGCACAGGTGTTGTCCCTCACAGACAGAAAAGAAAGCACAAGCAACCCAAAAGGCTCAAACAGGAACATCCTGTTCATTAGAGATATTTTCATGAATTAAACAGTGATGAGAGGTTGTAATACAAAGTGTGTTTATCATGTAGCTCCCCAAAAATTGGGGGCAGCTGACCTCACGTGAGGTGTAGCTGACTATGGCCACCTACCTAGTGTTTAACAGGATGAAAAAACTGTATTGTGTTTCAGCTGATGTGGCTTTTCTATTACAACATTTGTTATTGAATTAGGAAGGGAAAAATAGCTGTAACATTCATTTCAATCATTATATGTTGTGTTTTTCTGCCTGTGGACTTGAGGCATGTGTCATAATGAACTTTGAACTTGTTTGTGAAGCCAATGCAAAGTAATTGAAGTAAAGAAGACAATAGATCTATAAATACAATATTTGTATAGATAGATTAAAATGTTCGTAAATTGATTAAAACATTTTCTATTTAATAACCAGTAGAGGTGAGTGTGGTGTATAATAAGCATCAATGTGGCAATTTGGGAAAAAATAAAAGCAAATGCAAAGGTTAAAGAGGCAAATTAGGCACAGTGAAGACATTAAAATAACTTTTCTCTTCCAGCTTGAGCAGAACAGAATGAAACATTTAAAAGCTTTTGTTTGTGAGGGCAGCTTCTGCTTGAATCACTACAAAACCAAAAACATCTTCAGTATTGTTTTGTTTCCTCTTTGACCTGGGTTAATTTTTTCCCCAGTTTGCATATGGTTTCCTCTTGTTTTAAACATAAACCTCATGTAATGATTTTAATTTCTGTGAAAACAAAACCTAATATCATTCTTAAGTTATTTTGCTTCTCATGTAAAGCATCTTGGTTTAAGGATAAAAAATAGCAGCGTACCAGTTACCATTCTGCAGTGTTCCATCCAATTGAATGATTCTTTACAGATTAAACATTGCTTTGATTAGTAGTTGCATATTTAGCTCAATTCCCAATTATAGCCTTATTTTAATTGCTTTCCCTGTGTGTTTTGTGTTTTTGTGCCTTGTTTTTTGTGCATTGTGGATGCCGCATGGAGGCTTCCAGGGTTCTCACACGAGACATTGAAATACCTGCGTGTGTTTGTCTGTTTGCGTCTTGTTTGCGCACGTTCCCTGGTTTTAACCAGTCAGTTGATAACTAGGTGCATGTGTGAGGATGTGCAAAATTGACTGGAATGCTATGCCCTGCCAAACCCCCAGCCTGACACCCCCTGGAGATAAGTGAGATAGAAGAGGGGATGTCTCTCACATCTCTGCCCCAAGACTGGCACACCCGTCTCTCCCCTCAGATCTCCTGCTTTCTCATCACAGTAGTATTTTCTGGTTATCTGGACAGCCATCTCTCAAATTTGTGTTGCCTGTATGAGTATTACTATTTGAATTAATGTGACTAATGTGATCATCTGTGTAAGTAACAATAATAACAGTTTAATTCAAGTGCACCATATTAGTTTATTCCCTGATCATGTATTTGAATCGGCTGTGGCCAGCTTGACTAGTAAATGACCCCGTATCGAGTTTCTACCCTTCTGTTAAACCCTCTGGTTTCAGCATCCTCAACTTTTTTAGTTTACCTCAATGGGTGGAGATGGTGTTTGCAATTTATTTAGTGTGATAAAATTAGATGACTTTGTGTTCATAGTGCTCTATAGTAAATATTTGTTTGTAGCTTATTTTCAAAGCATATTTACTCCTCTTAGTACACATCAAAATAGAAAGGACGATTTTGATTTTGCATACATATAATTTTGCATTTATTTAGAGACAAACAGCAGCCAATCTAAACTTTCGAGTGACTTTGAAACCCTTCCTATGTTGGGGATAGAGGAGGCATGTGTCCCTTTAGTTCTGAATCAGTTCTGAAAAATGCACTTGTTCTTGCAGTGAATATTTTTGAAGGCTTGACTTTAAGAAGGCTAAATGGAAGTCATATCACTTAAAAGTAATAGCACATCTCTTCTGTAGAGTTTGAGGCATCGTTCATGAAGTATCATGTCTGTAGCACAGGTGATGTGGAAAAATGTACCCTTAAAGTTGAATACTTTTTTGTTTTGGGGTTTGTTCTAATCCTTCACATTAAGTATGAGCAGTATTGGTGGTGCTTGCCTTAACCACAAATTAGATTTGGAAACCCCTCCTTGTTTTGGAATTCTTATATAATTTTTTTCTCCAAAAATCATTTCCTCTGAGCTTTATACATAATATACATAACATAGTGCTCTGAAACTCTTAAACCACTGAAACTCTCCATTGTAGGATACCAAACATAACAAATGAATTTTCGAATTAAACATGATGAAACCTTAACAGTTTCATCACTTTTCACTTTTTAGTATCAGACTCTTACATATACATCAATACATCTTGTGAAATGTGTTAAGAGGACTGGATGATGATGATGATGAAGGACATGATTAATAAGCATTAGAGCGGTACAGATGTTTGATTAGACCTTCACTTCCTCTTCACTCAGTGGAGGCAAGTCATCTGAGGAGTTTTTCCTGCACACACACAAGCTTACAAGTGTGTACCCGTGCACACACACTTCCTCCACAGTCTGAGGGTTCACCATCACCAACACGAGCTGTGAGGAAAATCTCTGAATAGTTTCCAGGCTCATCACTCACACATGAATCTCTTGAGTCTGTGTGCAAGTGTGTGCAGGGGTGATTATTATATTAGGGGGGGGGGTTTTGTCCCCTGGAACAACTGTAAAGAAATATGCCTTGAAAAAATCATTTTAATTGTAAATGATATGTTATAATTGTTTTAAAGTATTTTATTGTATTTGTTTCAGTACTTGAGTTGAAATACAGAATTGCCAAACTTCTTTAATACGTTTCTAAAAAGTGTTAACGTAAGCATTTTATAAAGGCATTTTGAAATATAATAAAAATAAACCAGGACATAATGACATAAATAGATGTGACTAATGTGTTTCCTCACCTAATGGTTTTAATAAAATCTTTACATTCCTGACCAAAAAAAACTTATGGAATGTAAGATCAAAGGCATCAAGTTACTTTCCATTTTCCTGTCCATGTTTTCCTCCTCATATATGTTTGGCTTGGTCATTTTTGAGTGACCGCCTGCTCTAAAAAGCCTGCAGTCAGAGATCCAGAGAGAGGCCACATGAAGTACAAACGACACACCTTATTTCAACGCTCAGAGCACGCTTCTCAAAACAATGACATCACTGGCCATCATTAAGCTGTTAGCCGGATTGTACGTCCACAGTAAATGAGAACAAGAACAGATGTAATGCTGAAGATCTGGTTGCTGTTTCTGTGTTTGTATGAGCGCTGGCCTTTGAGTTTTTGGATGTGTATTTTATTTTGATATTTCCTGTGTTTAGTCAGCCTGCAGTGGCTGCTGTGTTATGCGTAATGTGTAAATGTTTACAAAGGTCTGTTTGGACTACCTCATATATTCCAGTATTATAATGTACCTCTATATGTGCTCTCTCTCTTTCTCTGTCTCTCCCTCTGTCTCTCTCTCACAGCTAATGCTATGTACATGGGAAGCCAAGAAATGAGACTGGTTGTAGAAAGAGACAATTCAACCATACGTCAACACCTCAGCAAGGTAACCATCACATCACCCAACCTGAATACGGCAATAGCGAGAATAAACATAAATCACAAACAGACTGTAGTGAACAGCGTTGTTTCCAGTGGGTGGCTGGAGGCCTGTTTGTTTTCACTGAACAGACACACCACAAATGACGCACCTTTACTTCATTTCCCACGTACTAAAGAAGTTAATGAAAGAGAATCTGGAACCCTCTGAACATGTTCAAAGCAGATGAGACCCAGACTCTCACACTCAATGCACTCTCACTGAGCAACCAATCAAATGTTCAGGGATGCAGATTACTCGCCTATGGGTAAAATTCAGTGTTTTGAATACAAAACGTGTCATTTGCGTGATTTGTGCAGGTAAATCGGTAATCTGTTTAGCGCAGGGGTATCAAACCCGGTTTCTGGAGGGCCACTGCACTGCAAAGTTTAGTTTAATCCTGCTTCAACACACCTGCCTTTAATTTTCAAGTAACCCTGAAGAAGTTAATTAGCTTGTCCAGGTTTGTATGATGAGGGTTAGAGCTAAACTGTGCAGGATGGTGGCCCTCAAGGAACCGGGTTCCACATCCCTGGTTTAGTGAGTCAGTGTGCCCAAAAGGGACGTGTTTTTTTCATGAACTTAATGACTGAACTCTGAGATAAAGTGTAATCATTTATGCCATATGTTCTTTCGGTTCATAATTCAGAAGGATTATATATAATTTGAGTTTGTAAGACATCTTTTAAAACCGTTTTGTCCATAATAACAATCAGGCGCTCAGAACCCATAAACAATGACGTACTGTAGTTATGTACACAGGAGACCACAGCACTGTTTTTGACTAAAGGCTAAATTATATATAGTTTTAAAATTTACATATACACTATTTTTATTAAAAAAAATTTTTATATTATATTTAATTATATTATTTCTACATTTTTTTAATTACATTTATTTTACTATGAGGTATAAAAAAAAGAAGAATTGGGCTTTTTGGACCTATTTTCCTTCTATATTTTAATGGAAAAACTGGAAAAATATTCACAGAAAACCTGTGACTGTCTGATTCTTGGACATTACATGACAAGTCAAGGTCTCACAAGTCCTTCATATTGACGTCCTCCAAACCACATTTCCTTTCTCACAATGGAAGCATGTTCGGAAGAATTCACCCTAAGTGCATGTGTCCTTTTCAACACCCTGGTATGATGCAAACCAGAGACAACATGCAGTGAGAGTGGAGGCCTGGGCTGCTTACAGCTGATGGACTATATCTGTCATCAGTTAAAAAGGTGAAATCCTTTCTGTTTCACTCTGTGACTTTTAAGAATCACATATTTAAAGTATTTGCCTCCGATTATTCCAGCACCTCTGTGCTCTGCTCACTTAGACTCTTAGCATCCCACCCAGGCTTCCGTTAAGGAAGGAAACTCTTCTTTGAGCCGTGTATTTGATAACCGTTGTCTGTATGCGCTCTTCTTACGAATCGGCTTCGCGGGCCGCGCTTGCCAATAGCGATGCTAGAACAATTTGCTTCAGAAAGAACTGAAGGTGAAGACAGGAGGTCATATGTTGAAGTCCCTCTCAACATTAAACCACATGCATCTGACTCTTCTGTTAGATTTATGGGCTGTGGTGAAATCGATCAGGCCGACAGATGTAAAACCCATCACGATTAACTGGTACAGTCGGCAAAGGCCAAACATTATGCAGTTTGTCAGAGAAATCATGCAAAGAAGTTGACAAGAGAATTTGATCTTGCTGTTGTGTTCAGATCTAGAGGTCTCACCAATAAATAGCCCTTAGAAATCTACAGGGGTGGTTTTTCCTGTCTTGATGTTATTGGCTTCATTCAGCCGAGGTTACAGAAGCCGGATCACAGGAAATACCCTTCAAGCCTCCATAATGGTGTCCGAGGGAGGTGGTGTACATGGAAGTCTTGATGTCTGTCTTTATTACACTTTGTTGTGCTGAAACAGAATAAAAAGAATCGTGATGGTTTTCCCACTCGGATGGTGTGTGGAGTTGTCAGTGTGGTATGCCTACATTAAGCCCACTCTGTTATTTAACATATTCTGCTTTATAGATTTAAACTTACTGATGAGTAGTTTGCTATGATGTTTTATCAGTCAGCTTTGCATATCCGACTTACTAGATCTTACATTGAGTCTGCATTTAAGGTTTAACTAATAATAATAAAATCATAAACATTTTTCATGATCCTTGAATTGACAATGACCAAAAGCAGGCAGAACAGTTAATAAGGGACTTCCACACAAGACATGTTGCTGATTTTGATACATGTGAATGTTTGAGAACAGAATAATTTTAGAGCTTCACATGTCAGTCATCACAGACTGTTTCTGACATCTTCAGACATCTGAGAAACATGAAGCAGCAACATACCGAACAAGTTCTTATGTAAACCAAATGGAAAGACTTTTATTTTAAAATCATACAGTGTGCCTTCAAGAATGAATGATGGGGTTTTTATCAATCAGTGACACGTGTACTTTCGCGTGTTTTCCTGACTTGTCAAAGAGTGTTTGAGGATTTGTGACGTATTTTTTGTTTGTTTTGCTCGCAGTGATGCGTGATCATAGTGGTGAACCTCAAATAGGAGATTAATAAATTCTAAATCAGATTAATGCCATCAGATCTATAGCTCAGGAAGGTTCTACTAACTTTCAATAATCCACTGCCTATTTTTTTCTTTCTGCTAGCTTATTTTTTACTATGGAGCTACCGACCACTGGTGCCCTGTGCAGTACTACCATGACATCAGGAGGGACTTCCCTGCAGGAGAAATTCACCTGTGTGAGAGGGGCATCAGACATGCGTTCGTCCTGGATGCAGGAGAGGAAGTGGCCAACATGACAGCAGAGTGGATCTGTGATGATGTGAGGATGCTGTGAGCATCCAGTGGTGATCAAGATCATACAAAGGCTATAGTTTGGGTGCTGCTCACAACTTGGAATTTAATTAAATTGCACTGATTCTGGGACAGATTCGTAATTTAAAAAATTAACACAACTTTGTAAAAAAATTGCATAATTGTTTGTGTGTATAGCTTTAAATTTTAAAATCATTTCAAATTTTAGTTGCTATCTGAAAGGGTTTAAGATTTAAGTGTTCTGTCCAGTGGACGTTGTAATTGTGGTATTTTTAAGCGCAGAAAGGTACAGTATCAGTTCATATGATTTGTAAGGCAACACAATGCAGACGAGTGCATGATATGCAGTATGGACTGAAACTGGACACATTTGATTATGTGTGCAACACTGTAATTATATGTTTTTTAACTGCTGTTTAACCAGGCTTGAGAATACTTAAAAATAAGATTCTTATTTGCAACAACAATCTCACAAGAAGATATTGTGGAGGATATTTATTTAATAAATAAACAAAGGGATAAACAAAGTAAATGCAATAAATTCCTTTAGATTTTTGTATCAAAATATTTGTAACTGTAATATTCCCAGGGAACACATGTTCTGAATATGTACCGTGAATGTGCTGTCAGTCATTTTGCATAAGTGTCGGCCAAATGCAAGAATGAAAATGTTAAGATTGAATGGAAATAGTCTAATTTCAGCATTTTTAGTGGATTCCAATCGTTAGGGGAAATAAATAGAATTTAAATGTAGCATTGTATTTATTGGTCAATTAATTCGGTAATAAAGTTGAAGTTCTCTTTGAAAGATATTTCGTCTTGTCAATAAAAAGTTTAATGATCAGAACCTTTTACATGTAAATTCATTCCTGCTGGAAAAGTAATTGTGTTAATATGGCAGGAAACCAGGAAATGCCTGTAATAGCAGAGGTCAAATATTGTAGTGTCCGCAGTGACCTGGAACCTTAAGGAACCACAAAATTATGAATTTTAATGGATCTCACGCTGTACCTCAGCATAAGGCAGAAAAGTTATGTATATTTGCAGCTGTCTCCATATGAATGAACCTCAACATTAGCCCTGTCACTCGTCAATGGATCGTTTTTATTTTCCAGACGGCATTACAGGGACTCTGGAATAGTGTTTTACCTCTTAAGCTGCTGTTCTCTTAGCTTGAGATCCATTTGGATTCTTTCGGCCCCAACTTGGCTGCAGATGCATCCCAAGAGTTTGTTAAATGGTAAATGAAGAAGCCAAAAGAAGGACCTCTTATAAGAAAACCCGGCTGTAGGCTTCTTCTCTTCTTGCATGGTTTCCTGGGGTTTACCAAGCGAAATATTTTGACAGTTTACCTCAATAGCCCAGGGGCCCATTATATTATTCAGTCTTCAAACATGCTCAGCAAATGTAATTAAACATCAAAACTCTCTTATTCTGCTCTGAGATACCCAAAGTGTCTGGCCTTAACAATAGCAGATATAATATCCTTTATATACATTATATATTCCAGATCTCTAGTTTAACTTGGATGAGATGGTGGCCGAACACAGATCCTCCACACCAACTTTGGTTGAGCGATTTGAAATCTATCTTCAACAGCACCAAGATGGTCTTGGACCAGTATGGCAGTGATTGACGCATCTTTTTGCCGAGCGGTTCTGTAAATATTTCCAGCTGATACGGTTCCCCTTTCCCTCTCTGGGTTGGGACTCTCCATGTAAGCCCAGGTCTCTTTAATCTTCCTTTCCAGACTTCTCAAAAAGAATGACAAAGCCTCTTAATTTGCTTATCCTTGATTTAAACCAGGAGGCAGGGCTAGTTCACAGGAGGAAATGGAGTAATCCTGCCCGGGTGGATTGAATTGTGGCAAAGCAAACAAGCTTTACTGTTTTACGTCTCCAGAGTGGTTTGGGTTCTCTTGTGGTGATATAGAATCATTCCAGAGATATTCTGGTATTTTCCTGCCAAATATCATCTGTAACAGATCATATTCTTTTCCCCTGGTCTTTATGTTTTGTTTTGACATCGCAATAGTTGCTCTGTTTCCCCTTCCCTTCCAGTTTTCGTACCAACCTAACATCAACTGATGCCTTCCGATCTGGAATTGAAGTTGAAACGGAAACAGATCTTTTCTGTCATACATACGAACCTATTAGTGCCAGTGTGAAATTTGTATTCCACAAAAGTCATTTTACTTCTTCAGCACATTGTTTTATTATTTCAAAGTGGCACAAATCGCCATTTCCTATATATTACGGGTCCCACATTCCCCTTCAATGACACAAAACTGTGAGTGTAAGAAAAGCAAACAGTGCTTCATCCCATCCCACAAGCTGCTCTCAGGGGGGTATTGAACATGTTTTGCAGGTTGTGTAACTTACAGAGAGCCAGAGTTGTCCCCTGTAGCGGCCCATCGTTGTATTGATTCTGTTAATGTGAGTCAGAGCTGCTCCGATGCAGCATTTACATTAAAATCACAAAGTGTGAAAATATGAGTGTGTTCATTAACGTGGAAACATCAATCAGCTGAAATGTTGTAAAATTCTAATGGAAAACACACACAGACTTACAGACGTTGCAGCCAAACCTGAATTTGATCAAAGGAACTGTCTTTGCATCCAGCTATATTAAAGAGTTGATAATGTCTGTGTTTATATTTCTTTAGTTTTTGTGGTTGCACATTTTATAATTACGTAAGTACTGACAAACTTTGGCAGGCTGATTCATAGATCTGGAAAAGCTTTGTAAAATAACAAATGCCCAAATGTTTGGAAAAGACATTTAATTCATTTTCAAACTTTATATTTTTTTTATTATATTTAAATTTTAGAATACTGTTTGATTAATAAATATAATAGAGTTTTTTTTAATCTCTTTATCAGTTCAGTAAATACAGTCAAATAAATATGCAGCTATATGTGGTCATTTAAACTTACTGCCTGGCAGTGATATTTTACCTTTTAACTATTTGAAGCTTTTTATAATCAATATAAAGATTCTCACGGATTGTATTTTTCCTGAATACCAAGAAAACATTTGGATGACATCACTACATCCAGGCTCATCCTCCTTCCTGTCTATCATTTTTTATTCCTTGAATTAGGTTTATTTGGGCCAAAATGGCTCTCAGGAAAAGACATTTGGAGAGATGTCAAAATCAGGACACCGTGCTGCTTTCCCATTTCTTTGGTCTTGAATTTGTTTGTGTGACATGATTTAATAAAAAAAGAAATGCACTGTTTAAAAAGATCTCTACTAAAGAAAAATTGTATCCCCTCTTGTCACGGAGCCGTCTCCAGGCAGTTGTTCAAATATTTGGGGGTCAGTGCTAATTTAAAATCACCCCTGAAAAAAATGTACTTGGTGAGGGGCCACCAACTGTCCCTAATAATTGTTTGATATAGTTTATTACCCCTGTATCTGTAGACTCAACAAAGGAAATATTAGTAACTTCAAAACGGTTATCCTATCCATCAAAAATAGATTAACAGACAGCATAAAGACTTTGAATAAATTATTTCTTTTACTCCTTTTTAAATATTGGAGGAATTGTAATAAAAGTGATGGATGATCCAGCTCATGGACTTGGTGTTGCATCATAACCTTTTTCTGGTCTGAATGGTGGGGCACAAAGTCATTCCTTTTAAAAACCTCCACAGGGACCCTGCACACACTTTAGTGTTTCCTGGAGTTCGGCACACAATGGCGCACGCCCCCCACCAGTACTGGACAATACCTCAGCCCACACTGTTGTGTGGAATTTAGAATCACCTGGAATCTTTTGGAATACTTGCTGGCAAAAAAATGAGACAAAATACAAACCCAATAATGATTTTGGAACCGTGGGTGAGTCAGACAGTCACTGAGGGTTCACTTTCATGTGAATGTCTGGGAAAGACGATTTGCTGGAGAACTTTTTTCTTTCTATCAATATTTTTTTTTGTCTTTAAATAATCTGAACAAATGAAAGTATTAAAAAAGATTTATATTTATGTTTTTAGATATTTTAACATGAACTAATAAACAATATGTCCAAACAAAACAAGAAAACAGTATATTGCTGTTTACATATAATTTACAATTGAATTATGTACACTTCCTTATCTGACAGTATACATACATACATACATACATACATACACAGTGCATTTACAATAAAAAATTGATAAAAACATTTTCCCTCAGTTTTAGAGCCTGAACACATTATTCTTGGTTTGTTCTGTCATTTTTGCAGTATGATAAAAACATAACACTAAACATCTTAAATTAAGAAGAGCACTTGGGCAAGTGTATTGGCATTTGTATTTTAAGCCTTTGTTCCAATACAAAAATCAGTCATGGCTTTATTGTTACATCTTACAAGTTGTCTTGTCTTTTTTAGATCAACATATATTTTTTATTCTACCAGTTTATATACAGTAAAGTAAAACAGATGTTGTATAAAGTTAACATTGCTTAGCACTGACCAGCATGTATATTCAAAGGGTGCCAAACCTTTTCACTGAACCATGACAATCCTGCAGGCTTTGCATACATTTTTCTAAGTGAACATGGAACGGCAAAATAAAACTCCTCACTAAATGTCTCCTAAGCCTCTTTACTTTAGGGAACAGCGAGACACAACCGTGGCAACTCATGCAGCGATTAAGCTGATAACCTCCAGACCTCAACACAACAAAAGAGTCAACAGCACGACTCAAACCTCCTTATCTCCCTGAATTAAAGTGTAAAATATACAATGATGGCGTCTTATGTTATTCCCTCCCACGGCTAGGTGTGGTGACATAAATGATCAATAGTGAATAAAGAAATTCTAAAATAAAAAGCTGTTTATAAAACAAATCAAATTGATTGGAGTGTCTCAGGAGGAATTAGATTAAAGAGCAAGCACATAAGGTTGGAAAAGTGTATGAAAGTAGATAGAAAGCTTGGGTGAGATATTGCTTAAACTATCTTTGTCTGGCCAAATGAAATTCATTGTTTTCATAAGTTTGAAATAGATGGGGCAGATCCAATCCTATTTCTTTTTGCTTTGTCTTACTTTGTCTACATCTTTTCAAACAGTCTAATGCAGGCCTGCAG
>JAZGTK010010407.1:0-16414 GCA_036877625.1 Ambastaia sidthimunki | reverse complement strand
GTGACGTCTAAAGGTGAGAGTATCTGTTTTTAGCAGGAAGCTTTAGACTCCAGACAGTCATCAGGCAAGTTTGGAAGCTCATATCCCTTGGATGAAACTGTGTGTGATGCAGCTTACAGTAGATTCAATCCCAAATCTACCCAAACAAAGACAGCGATTAGCTGTTGAGACAGAGCAGACATGGCTACAGAGGTACATCTTCCATTCTTAGATGCTCAGTTTCCTAAAAATAAAGACATGGAAAACATGAAAAGAAAAATAGTAACAATGAACATATACAATTTTTGAATCTTGCTACATGCTTCTACACTTTATTCAGTTTGTTGTATAGTGACATGTATATTTATATATATTGTAGAACTGAAATTAAATTATTAAACTAAAATAAATAACAATGAAACTAAATAATAGATAAGTTTAAAAAAAAAATCAATTTGATCACCTAAAGTAATTTAGGGTGTTTAGTGTAATTTTAAGTGCACTTTTAATAGTTTACAACATGACTACTGCACAAGCTCAACACCCATTGTAGTTAATGGCCACTCGCCTCTCTGTAACAAATACAAAGATCTTTTTGCGATTATTTTAAATTAAGCTATTTGTTATGGACGAACAACATGACAACAATACATATTTGCATTACAATAGAAGGATCAGGTGCAAATAAAAACAACAAAAGAGCCTATAGGGCGTTTTGTAAATATTGTAAATCACATTCTCAATCATTGTTAAAAGATTCATTGCATTTGTATTTTTAATCACATCGAGGGCTTTTGTATAAGAAATAAATGCACAAAACGTTGGAATCATTTTCTTAGATTAAGTCCATTATTTGTTGAGTTCCTTATAATTTGTGGACAGTTCCTAAGGTGAGACACATTTGGGTAGCCAGTCACGAATGTCAAGCCATAAGGTTTTATGAAAAATAAATTTTCAGTGCGGTACTACATAAAACGACAGACACTGCGAGAGTTTCCAGTGGTCTGGCAACTGACTGGGCATGTTTTCTTTTATAATATAAATTTATAATTAAACCATTTCATATGATTACCTGCTGTGATCGCTTCCGAATTTGGCAATCGGTATTTAATAATAAACAAACAGATCTGTCAGTGTTGATCAGTCGCCTCACGCAGCCAAATGGTTTCAAACAGCGCTGGAGCTTTCGGGGCCGCGAGCATGTGTATCGCGTCGCGTCGCGTCGCACAAACCACCTCGCGTGTGACGTGTGACTTCCGTAGTTCAATGCGGAGAAAAGTGCGGGAAAGTGGAGACGTAAGTTCACGCTACAGAAAGACAGTCAGAGGAGGAGCGAAATATACCAGAATTGCTGACAGGTGCAGGTCAGTCATATCTTTCCATAATCTTTATGTTAGCTAATCGGGTATTAGCCACGATTCATTTGCTAGTAAACGTTAGCATTTTCACTGTCATTCAAATTTGCTAAAACATTTATTGAATAGTTATGTTTAAAAACAATTCGGCGGACTAATTTCCATGTCGCCATGACAACGATTGACAACGATTTTGACAAAGTTGCTAAGAGCTGTTAAGTCTTATGCTAACCTTCTAAGAAACGTTTTTGTTACTTCTCTTCTGCATTTGATGTGCTTTCAGGAATGAGACAGTTACTTGTTGTTTTGCACCTATGTTGAACGAAATATTATACAAATGTAAGCTGAAAGAATGTTTTAAATGATTTTTTTAATGGTATGGCCATATTGTGGGAAATAATTAAATGATTTAATTTAGATGAAATAGTGTTGTCAATGGTTTAAAGTTTGTTTTGGGTGTAAAAGTTTGTTATAAGGTGGTGCATTAAGTTACAGTGCTTATATACTGAAAGAAAAAGTGCTTTGTTGATTTTGGTTTTGGCTACTTCCAAATAAAGTTTCCAGATTATCATAATAGCAACCGCCCAACTCAGATATACAGGAGGTTTCTGCAGCAGTTTTTGGAAGGATGTGTGATGTGCAGACTGGAGCTACAGATTTGTTTATCTCTGTTGCTGATCTGACTAGTAGATAGTGAAGTGTGGAGGGGATACAGCATTACAGAAAAGTAGGGAGAGGCAGTGAAACTGAAGTAACACTGTTGGATGTTTAGGTGGGCGTTTCAGAAAGATCACAGCAGTGTTTGGAGTTGCGACTGGGTAAGGAGCGCTGACATCCCATCCCAGTCCAATCACACTGATTAAAGATTACTCTGTCATAATGCTGCGACCGGAGACAAGGAAGATAGCTTTTCTATATTAAACTTTCATAAAGGTTTATACTGATGATACATTATGAATGAGGCAGAAGGTCAGAACAAGAACATACAGTAAACTAAACTTACTACGTTTCTTACTATCTGAGACCTAAATGCATAAACACACAGAAAAGTAAATCAGTGTTTGCTTTGCTGTGGTGTAAAACTATGCTTCTGATTTATGTTGAGGTTTTGAAATGATAAATGACATTTTATTAGATAAGGAACTGTCTGCACTACTTTTGTTATGACCAGTGGATGTATAGGTTGACACTGAAATGGAGTGTTTCTGATGAATGAAAGTAACCATATGACCAGGCTTCAGGTCAGCTTATGAGAGATGTGTATTAATATGTTTGGCCCTGTACTAATGGACTTTTTCTCCTCTCCTTTGAAGCTGGTGATCCTTTGCTATTTTTGAAGTGTTTTCAATCAGCGTTAAAGTCTCTTTAGATGTTCTTTCGGATTTGTGAACTGTTAGCAATTAATTTTCATGCCAGTCTGCTTTATACTGTAGGAAATGCACTTTGAATAGAGCATTTGCCTTGGAACCTGCAGTTTTATTTTATTACTAGTTTTAAAAAGTAAATATGGGATGTGTACACTGTTTCTCAAATATTAAGGAGGTGATTTTCAAAATAATAATGATAATTGCTAATAATCAATAATGATGACAATTGCCAGATGATGGCAAATTAAGAAAAATTACACCATAGTGTATTTGTCTATTCTGTGTGGAGTACAGTGAGAGTTTTGTGCGATTAACTATAAGATATTGTAAGTTGTTCCCTATGTAGAGTGTTCAGAATCTGACTTCTGAAGCTCCATCACACTTAGGAGGCTTTCTTAGGTAGTGAGGCAGCTTACTAGATTTTAGAACACAGCTAAAAACATCACTGCTGCTTTTAGTTTTTATCTGTGATTGCATTTTGGGCTCCCCAACCTTCAAACCGTCCAGTGCAGTGTAACATTACATTTGTCTGTGTGTGAAGTCTGTCTGGGCTTGCCTGTGCTGGGCAGCATCTCTTGTATACTTTGGGTCTGATCAGTACCTGTGCTAAAATATGCCCAGACTCCCTGCCAGGCCCCCAGCTGAGACGCTCCAAGTGTCCTGCGGAAGAATGGGACCCATTCGAAAAAGCAATTCGCACATCTCTTCATTTGATTTATTTATTTGATTAGCAGCGGACTGAAGCGGGCGTGCAGAAGGGCCAGGTATTTCAGCCGGGACTGTCTGCTCCAGCAGGCCTGGCACGGAGAGGGAATTGGGGTCCTGCCATCACAATCTTCAGCTGGCGCTAGCACTGGGAGGGGAGTCGTCACCCTCCCATTTTTAAATAGAGATAGGAGTTTTGATCCTCCTGTATTACTTTCTTTATTCCCAAAAGCTGCCCAGCTGGCCTGCAGAGCAGCTCCAGCCTATGTCATTACCACACCGTTGTGACTTGATATATTTAAATGTAACCGGTGATTGCTGGAAAGCAGAAAAGAAATGGATGCATCAACAGCTGATGGAGGGAGGTGACATTAATCTAACAGCACTTCAGAAAAGCACCACGCAGAAGTTACAGAAACTGAGAGCAGTCGTTCTTTTTCTTGCATTTTTTGGATCACTATGGCTTGATTATCGTTAGAGTGAAATTATAAACAGTTTGTTGTAGGTCAGGCATAATTGTAGGCCTTTAGATTTAAAGTATTCATAAATGCATGGAGTGGACATTGTCAGTTGCATTGCTCTACTGTAAGTACAGGTTTGTAGTTACTCCATAGATTGATTTTGTCATATTTCTGTCATGTTTCATGTTTCCAGAAGATTAAATTATTTACACATTCATAAAAGACTCAATCCTTAAATATGGCAGACTCCAGGGGCACAGCCTCATAAAAATAATCAGCATAACTTCTTAACGAGAGAACCAGAGCTATTGGAGGAGGAGCAGAGCTTTTTCTGTTTGCCTGCCTATTGGCTATAAGAACATTGAGGATACAGGGGCTACTGCACTCAGCATGAGTGTTGAGTATGATTGACACATAGGTGAAGCCCATTCGTGAGATGAATGGTTCCTGCGCTTGTCCTGTGCCTCGTCTGAAGGGCTCTTGTCACCTTGCAGGTTGTCACTTAAAGATGAATTGTCAAAACAACAGAGATGCAGTTTGTAGCCATACACATAAACAGCCAGTGGGACATCCTTAAATGTCTATTGTCCTGTAAAGCTATTGTTTTTTTGTTTTTTTTGGTGCGTCTGTGTGCGTGTTTAGTTTAGCCTCTAGTTGCCTCCACATGTGCCATTCTGAATTGACATTATTAATGTTTACTGTTTTTTTTCTCTTCTTTTCCAAAATAAAGGCCTCTCATGTCCCAGTTCTCATCATCTGTTTTCACTGGGCATGACTGAAGTGTTGGTCACACCATTTAGAAAGTGATGACTCTGACCTCTTGCTTTGCATATGCTTGGTTAGAGTCTCTGATATACTTCAGTCTGTGTGGGATTTGGTCATTGACACTTCTGAAATTGCCTCCTGAGCTTCATCTCTCTCTCCCCTCCCTCTCTCCTTCACTCTTTCATCCCCATGTCATTCTTTTGCTCTCTTGAAACCACTAAAACACACACACTTAGGAATGTAAGGCATATTGCCAATTATTACAAACCCCAGCCAAGACTTACAGTCCATCTTACCGCTGTTTACAAAGTGACTCTCTTTGCAATGTTCAGCTTGCATTGTAATATTAGAAAAACAAATTAACATCAGTGCACAGCCGTGCCTTTGTAATAATGTCAGCCGGTGGTTTCCATACACACTTTATTTGGATGTGTGGCCATTGTTGCTTGTATTTGTCTCGGGTTTTGAGCTAACAGAGGAAGTCGGGTCTGAGAGGCTTTGATTTAAGCGTGAGTTAGCAAAGTAGTGGTATAAGGGGTGTTTTGGAACCCCGCTCGGGCGTGGGGCAGGAGGGTAATGATCAGATTACACTGATTGGCTGCATGAAATGAACATGGCGACAATGAGGCGCTGTTCCGGAGAAGTTGCCGGGTAACGGTGTGATAATTCCTCTGTCTGTGTGAGCTGCCCCTCACCTGTCTGTCTCCAGGGCATAAGCCCACCCTTTCATACTAAATACCCTTCTCTCTCTTTGCTTGGCTGCTAGTCTCTGTCCAGTAACCCAGGGTGCATTTTCATTTCTCTGTCTTCATTAAATATTATTTTTATCCTCTGAATGACATATGTACCGTTGTGATGTCTTCATAGTGTTAATACATGTGTCTGAGCTGAACCCACATGTTAGGCTGGATGAAACAGACATGCGTGTGGATTCCAATACACTCAAGGGCATAAGATTTTTTCTCACTTTATACTTTTTTACTACCTCTCGCTCTCATCCCAGTTGCAATAAATTCATGTTTTTCCCTTTTCTGTCAGGATCATCTCACCCAAATACACACACAGGTATTTCAGAAAGCAAGGCAGTCAAAAATGTACAAAGTTTCCAGTAATAATCCATTCGTTCTGTTTTGTGCAGATTCTGGGTCTAAGCCTGTACAATTATTCAAATCCCAGCTTTTAGCTGCAGCATACAGCTCCCCGTGGGGCTTTGCCTCTCTAATCTTGCCTTTGGCCTTGCATTTCAAATGGAATTAATTCCCATAAGGAATGCATATGAAGAGAACCACTAGTGGCTAATCCTGCCGTTTAAGTTGGTGAAACTTACACCTGTCATGTTGTCGTAGGCGAGTGGTTGTGGGTACTGATAGCTGGACTGAAATCCACAGGGCGGCTCTTTCTTTCCCTCTCTTTTTTTCTCTTGTTTATCAACTGTCTCTTCCCAAAGAAGCATCTCCGCTTCTCTCCTTGCACCCCTTTTCCTGGCTGCTGAGACAAGAGATTCCATGTGTTATTATGGAGCTTCATTGGTAATTTGAAGTCTTGGGAATAGAGCAAATGTGTTTCATAGGAAAGCAAATTCGCAAATGAGATCTCCTTAACATCTCAATTAACTCTCAGACACTGCAATGGGACAAGGTGAGAGAGCAAACGGAGACTTGCTTCTTAGATTTTCTCACACAGAGTTTTAGAAGGTCTTTAGGTATCTCATTAATTTCTTCCAGAGCCAAATTGTGTGTCCTGTGCTTTTCACAATCATTCTACAGCTCTATAATGTTACTTTGTTTCAGTAATCGTCTTATTTGTGTCCATTTGAATTCCTCCTAAGGTAATTTGTAAGACAAAATTGATACGTGAGGGGAAACTTGACTGAGATCTTCATAAATTCTTCTGAGCTCTGAAAGAGCAACCTTTGAGCAAGAAAATCTTTCTTCTGAGAAGTAATCTGCCATTGGGTGATGGGTTTATGTGTCTCAGGTTCGAGGTAGAGATAAGGGGATTGGGGAAATTGGCACAAACCAAATTGAGAGTGTGTTCTGTATTCCAATCACAGGATACAAACTTATCAGAGGACCAAAGTGCACTGGATTATAGAATCTCTAATAGCTCATATCACAAGGGACATTTTTACTTGAGGGTGATAAAATGTATCTCTTTCTGTGATATGTGGTAATATGGACAGTTTGTTGGTCGTCATATGGGAGTTAGGCAGCGTGTGTAGTTATGTTTGGGGAATGAGAGAATATTTTGGTTGCAGCTGGTGTGTGTGCACTCGAGATCTCTCGTTTCTTTCCTAGCTGTAGGCGCATGAAGTCAGGATGAGTCCAGGACATAAGCCCATCTGCACACAAGCCCCAGGTAACACAAGCAGCAGCCCAGTTTATCAAACACACCCACAGAAACAGGACCGCTGTGACTCCCACATGTGCCTCATTACAAACTCTTCATCTTTTCCACTTTTAACAATCTCAGCAGTCCGTTTTGCTACCGTTTGGTCTGCCCTGATATGCTGGGTGAGAGAATGTGTACTGGAGTGTAATGATGCCTGTTGCCGTAGCGGCACTGGGCGTATGTGTGTGTGGGGGGGTAATTGAGTGGATGAAGAGGACTGGCTGGCTGGAGCTTTGCTCTTTCCTCTCTGGATTTGGAGTTACACTTAGCATTAGCTTGTGCTTGCGATCGCTGGGCTAAAAGCCAGGATGTGTTAGAGTGTGTGTCTGGTGTCTCTCCCCTTGGTGTAGGCACCATCTGCCTGCTTGTCCTCCAGGATGGTGCCCGTCCCCGCTGGCCATCTCTGGCCAGGCTTTTTGGGTGATGGACTATAGGCCTCCTGGCAGGAGGCTGAGGGGCCCAAGGCTGTAGGACCCCGGTCCTCTTCTGCTCAACCCCCCCCACCCCATCACCCTCCTTCCCCAACACTACGGACCTCTGCCGGTCAAACTGCCATGAGAGGGAGTTTTGGCTTTAACTCCCGTTATTCTTCACTGTGTCTAACCAGCTTGCCATACATTCATTTAATTACTATTGTTAGAGTTGATAGGGTTAAAACGTGCATTTAAAACATATTTTAGGGTTCAAACATGCATTTAAAGAATGAAAAGTGAGATCTGGAAAAATGTGTCTTCATGTTGTCTATTGCAAATCATAAGTAATTGGAAAAATGTCTCAGTTAGTTATGAGAAAAGCTCTGGCATTGTCTGGCATTTTGGTATCATTGTAATAAAAACCATGCATTGTGACTTTTGTGTCAAAAAAAAGTTTACAATTACTTTCCTAAGCCACTGTATCAGGTGGTAGATTTTAATGTTTTCATGTAAATGTAATGATGTAGTAGGAAACATTTTTGGATATAAAATTTAAAACATGCTTCATGCTTTCATTAACAAATTATTCTTGGATACTCTGAGAAAACTTACCTTTGCCACCTGACAATACAGAATTTCTCTCTAAGCTTTTAAAGCCAGAGAAAAAAAATAAAATGTACCAATTAAATTTGGCTGGCTTGTTAGCGGTTGGGCGGTAGACTGATGACTAAAGTTATTGTATTGGTGAGTCAGTAAATGCGTCTCAAAGTCTGTGTTTATGGGGCTGTTGGCGGATACCAGAAGCAATGCAGATTACGATAGGGATGTGATGGTTAACCATCCGTTACAATACATCCCACAAAATGACCACAAACTGCGCCCTGCTTTGCTTAGCTGACAACATATATAAGCCACCATCTCAGAAGAGCAATACTATAAGAAAGGAAAACAGAAATTATCCCTTTAGTACTGGAAATCTGTGTGGCATGGATAACATCATTTTCTGCAGTAGCACTTAGAATAGTCAGCTATTCTAACTCTGTTATGGTGCTTCATATTCTATCTTAGACAGCATTAAACTTCTGTTCATTACCTGTTAGCTAACATTATCCACCCATCCACCCCACTCTAAAACCTCTGTAGATTATGTGATAACATCTGTGTACATGTGACTTTATGATAGTACTTACAGAGACAGTTCCAAAAATTACATTTAATTTCATTCTGTGATTTATCCATCCTCATGTCAAACCTGTAAATATTTCTTTCTTCTCTGGAGGAATTTTGCAATGCTGATGGTATTTTTTATTCCATACTATGAATATAAATAGTGGCTTAAATCATTAACATTCGACCTAACAAATACCTTTCTGTTTCATGGAGAAAAAAATCATGCGGGTTTGGAACAAAGACGAGGGTGAGTAAATGTTGACAGAATTTTTATTTTTGGGTGAACTATCCCTTTAATAATAATTAAAAAAGGCACATCTTCAAGAAAAAAACTTGTTGAGCAGCTTGAGGAGACCTTGACTGGGCCAGATGCCTTCTCTTTAACTCATCACGGCTATGCTCAGAAACCCCTGTGTCATATTGTGCACAAATATTTATTTAGGGCTTTTTAAGTAGAACTTTCTGGAAGACACAGAGGGAAGAGTGGAGAAGACAGCCTGCTGGGCCTGACCCGGCCCGAGCTTTCCAAGCTGATGGCTCAGATTGGCAGACAAACACACATACATATACACTCACAGACAGGCAATAGAGAAAAATGGCCTTGTCTGCTGTAAATCTTTTAAGCGTTGCAGTTGAGCAGTGCGTGCTGGAGTGGTGCAGTCTGGGATAGCTGGGCGGTTAGGAAGGCTGGCGAGGTGAGAGGTTGAGGCTGGCAGTCTGGTGAAGTCCATCTTCCAGCCAGCGCGGTGGACATGAAATCAGACAGCCGGCTGCATGTCACACGACAGATTGAGACGTCAGCTCACAGCTCAGTCCAAAAGCAGGCCTCTGCCTTAATGCAATGCACATAAATATATCTGAGTACACGCGCTGGATGCCGGCCATGACAGCGCGGCTGCTAGTTTGGCTTCTCTTGATACAGTGGGTAAACTTTTGCCAGAGCATCCCTCTTCAGATGAGCTATGACTTTTGGCCTGAGGTTTTTTTGTGCTGTGTAAGGACTGTACTGTGACTGAATTTAGTGATAAATGTATTTTCTAGATTTCTGTTTTCCTTTATGTGTTGTTTTTAATTATTTTAGTAACTTTTGGTGCTCAAACAGGCCAAGGCCTTAAAACTTTATCCTATGATAAAGGATCCTATATATATATCTGTGAGAGCTTGGAGAACTATTGGGGTGGGGGTATCCCTGATCTTGTGACCATAGATCAGGGCTACCCAGAGACCACCTCCACCATTTAAGTTTTAATTTATTTTAAATTAAATTAAAATTAATTGCTTTGTTTCTTTATTTTTTATTTATTTAAGTGCCCCCCAACTGGGACATTTGAATTCCCCATCATGTATACTGTTTTTAGAAGAGGGGAGAGCAAATACTGCAGAAAGCTGCTGCCTTATTTTTTGTGTGATATGATCTCTCTCTCTCTCTCTCTCTCTCTCTCTCTCTCTCTCTCCCTCTCTTTCTTTTTGTCTCTGTCTCTCTCTATGTCTGTCTGTCTGTCTCCAAATCCACAAACTCATTCACCTGTGAGAGTGCTTTTGTTGTTGAATGCTAAAATGAACTGAGACTCCCTTAGGAAGTTCTTCAGACAGGCTGACCTTTGCTCTTTGACCTTTCTGAAGGCTCTATGACCTCATCCAAAGCAGAGTGGCAGCCCAGCTGTGGGAATTATCACATGTTGGATGCTTTGACTGTACGGATGGAGACCTCTGGACTCCACCCCAACCCCACCCCCACCATCCTGTCACCCACCCCCACCCTTTACTGTTCAAGAACAAAGTCAGTTCCTGTCCTGTGTTAGGGCTGAGATATGAATGTCCACACAATATGTGTGCTTGTGCAGTTTGTGACAAAGAAAGCATTTCCATGGTTTCTATGACCTGTGTGTTACTAATTCCACTGCTTATGGATTCTGATTCAGGAATTACACTGTTGAAAAGTACATGGGATCTAACTATAATAACTCCTTAAATATGTATCCTCCCTCTCTGTTCATGATGGAGGTTCATTTTTATTATGTTTTCATTCATCTGTTGGAACTTTAAGTCAACATTATTAATGTGAGATTAAGGAACTGCCAAAAGGAGAACTAGTTACCCAGCTTAACTTGTACATCTAATTAAAGGCTATTTTGGGACCTGTACAAAGGGGTAATAATTTTAGCGTCCCTCACGCAAGAGACTTGAATATTAAACAAGCAGGGACCTTTCACGTCTTTACTGTGTTCTAGAAGTCCAAAGTTGAGAAAGCGCAGTATTTGGGCTTCTTATCTTACTTTTCTTTGCCTGCAGAATGTTCATTTATATGTACACAGAACAGACAGCTGCCAAAAACAAAGAGCAAAAATCTAGGCTAAGGTGAAGAAAGGCCTTGTCACAATCCGTAAACCTGAAACTTCTCAGAAGGTTACACTATGAGTGCTCATGGGGCCCCGGGTGCTGAAATCATCAGATGGCCCCCAACACACGTCCTGTGAGAGGAGAAGAATGTGTAGCGTTACCCAGCTCTCACAGCCCCACTCTAAACACACTTCCATATTCATACTATTATCCATTCTTCACAGCCAATTGCTCTGTTATGGTAATCGTCAGAAGCTCACCATGGCGTAATTACTTACAGCTGACTTAAGGAAAGGAATATTCCACACCCCCACGGTCTGACTGCTGGCTTTTTCTGCGCTATTAACCCATTCGTGTTTATTAATGTCTTCCTGCTAATGCAGAGGGGCCACTTCACCAGATCCATCATCACGCCGGGCCTATTAGCAAAGTGGCCCCACACTCGGGCAATATTTCCTCAGTCCCCGTAGCTTTCACTCTCTCTCCAGTCCTCTTGCACGGCCGTTTAATTACCTCAGTAAACGGGTGGTGGTCCTATTAGCCTCTTGTTGCTTTGAGTTGCTAAAGTGCCTGGTCATGTGAGTATCAACAGGCCTCTGTTTCCACCAAACGCTAAGTGACGCTGGTTTGCTTCTGCGAGAAACTGTTGCATAGCGAGTGATCACAGCCGATGGTAGCGTGCAATAATCAGACATTTAGGTATGTAATGAATCTTGTGGAGTTGTACAAATGATCAGAGGGGCGCATGTTTGCCTCTGGATTGTTTTGCATTGAACAATGCGTGTAAACGCAGATGTTACACCATGAAATGAAATAAATAAAGTCGATGCCAAAAGACGCCAATTCGGAGACTGTTGTTGACATACTTGCCCTTTATTCTGTGAAATGTCTCCTCCTCAACTTTTTTCCCCTCAATCATAACCTGAATAATTTGGTATTCACACCAATTTGCCATTTAGAGCAGTGCTAATAAGCTCAGGATTTATTGCATTAGGCATTGTGGGTTTGGCTGTGGATGGCAGAGTGGAGATTCAGAGCCTCTCCTTTGATTCCAGCCATACACATCACCCTGCAATTACTGGACCTGATCTGGAAACTGTCAAGCATGACTGCTGCGTTATTGGAATTATTGCAATTACACACAGGTAATTGACCTACTATCAGCCAAGATGTTAAACTCACTGCTGTAACTCCCTGTTGAGCTTCCGTCCAATCTCTCTCTCTCTCTCTCTCTCTCTCTCTCTCTCTCTCTCTCTCTCTCTCTAGGTCATACAGCTATAAATGATGTTTTTTAGGTCACTAAACTATGTATATTTTTTTATTAATATTATTATTATATATTGTTTATAGATATATATATATTTATATAATATATACATTTGAAATAATATGTATTTTTATTTTTTTGTACTATAAACAACTGATGCAGGTGTTCCCGATTGTGTGATTACGATGTAGCTCATTGTAATAAAAATTACCTTGTACAACAACACAGAACAGTTAAATGTCAGCTGATTTGTACTGAAGAGCGAAACTTTTTAAAAGGTGTTTAGAGCTCTTAGTGAGGATAGTGACCATTATCTGCTGAGCGCAGTCCCACTGCTACCCCCCTCTTGTGCCGGCCATCCTTCATTACTGTCACACACAGTAACTCTCTCTCTCCAGTCCTCACCTCTGAGGGAGAGCGAGAAAGAGAGAGCAGAAATAGAGAGGAGTAGGCCGCACAGCCAATCAACTGCAGCTAACTCACATCTGAATTAAGCTGTGTAAAACAGGCCCCAGGGCTGGTTGCTAAGCAGTGAGATGGGCTTGCCGATTTCTACTGGGATCCAGAGGACAGTGAGATGTTTTTTTTGTCTTGTGGAAGGGAAGAGCAGAGGACATCACGAGCAGCCCCTGTAATAATAAGACCTCACGTCCCCAGCCTAATATCGCCTAGCTCTGAGAAACAGGCGCGAATGCAGAGTGTGATAATTAATGCGTGCCCAGATGTAGGGAGGGCTGTGAAGCCGATAACCTCTTCTCACCTCGTATGAAAGTACTGTTTGTGGCACCTCAACACGCCGTCTATGTTTACAGCTCTGTTTCGTGGTGCGCACAAGGCACAGGTCGCGATCATTTCCCCTGTTTGTGTTGTCAGGGCTGTGTTTATTAGATTCCACAGTGTTTCTCAGCAGTTTGTTTCTTACTGCTTGTTGTTGCGGCCAAGGCCCCAAATTAAGGCTATTGTGTGATCCGTCTCCATGGTGATGTGTTGGTAAACTTGGGGGCTGTTAGTGCAAAGGCTGCATTTGTTGCAGGAGGGCACTTGAGCCAGTCTGGAGCTTTCTGTACTGAGCTGTGTGGCTTGTTCTTTGGGGACCACATTGACCGTAGATTTCAGACTAGTGACGCCACAAAACGATGGCTGTTGGACTGTCAGCAAACACTTAATGCAAATGAAGATGTGTAGTGTGTTGCTGGGAAGGGGTTGAACATTAATATTTTTAAAGATTTAAACATGCTGATATTTGCATGTTATGATATCTCATCGGCAGCCATGTTTGTATTTGTGTGTTGTATGTTCATATAGAGTTTTTTGTTTGTGTTCCTTGTTTTCTGATGATTACATGAATTAACACGCAGACAACACAACGTCTGAAGATGTATTAAACTAAGATAAAGATCTGTTTGTCTGCATGCCTTGTATATTATTAATCGCATGGCTTTATTATGTTCATATGTTATATAAGAGTGTTGCATTGAAAATTCATGGTGCCCAAAAGAGATGAAAATAAAACAATCACCTTGTGTTTATCTTGAGAGAAAAAAGAAATAGATGGAAAAAAGAAAATGAGACCCAAAATGAAATGACAGCATTGTGGAAACCATCATACCAACACAATTAGCTCCTGCCAGAGTCTGAAACTTGACCGATTTTTCTTATTTAACTCATTAGAAGGGCCACAGCTCCACTCTCACTCATGTCAATTCTGTGTAATTACTTTTAAACAAAATCAAAGTAGCCACTATCTGGCATTGTTCGACATGGCTCATCACTAAATTTAATTATGCCTTCATTTTAATAAATCCCATTTCGAATGAGAAGAGTCGTTAATAAGTTTCATTAACGTACCTACATCTTAATCATCAGTCCTGCCGCATGACGACAGGTCATTTCAAAGCAGTTCCACCTCAGATGTAAACACCAGGGGGGCTGTTGTTGAACAATGACAGGGCATTTCTATGGAGGCAGTGATGTGTTGTGATTGTCCAGATGAGTATTCCTTATGCTGATGTATTTGTCATGAACCGATATGAATGTTTCTTTTCCTTTAAGTCTCTGCAACCTTTTATTAAAGGTGAAATTTGTCTTTCTGTGTCGCTAGCAGAACCAAACAATAATTCTTTTTAAAAATTTGTTCTTTGCGTCTGCAAAAATTGCCATCGCAGACAAGATTTTGTGGGTGCTTGCCAGGATGTTGCTTTGGTTGTTAAGTGGTTGCTAGGGTGTCCCTGGGTAGTTGCTAGGGTGCTGTGGGTGGTTTCATTACTGGTCAACTAGAATTTTAAAGAATTAAAGAATTTTAAAGAAATTTAAAGGGGTCAGCAGGTCAGCCTGAACATCAAACCTTCTTCTGGTTTATTATTTACTTATTTTAATTGAGATAAACTAGTTTAAGAAGCAAGAAACTGAAAATATATTGCTCCTAAATTTAGCTCTGTGACTTTATCTCTGCTGGATATGTTAATTTGCAAACTGATGGAGTATTTGTGTAGAGTCTGTGAACTCTGAGGACGTTCATCCACACTGTTGCTCTTGGCTAATTTTACTAGACAGCGGCAAAGTAAGAATGCTGTCGTTTTTCATAGAGAAGAATTTTTTCCTATAATCTCAAATGATGGAAAGGCAAATGGAGACATGAGTGGTTGACAAGGAGGGAAAATACTAGCTCTCAGGTCAGCCTGGGTCTTACACAAGAACCAAAAGTTCAAGAGAAAAAGTTGCTTAGAGAAATATCTTGCCTTTCTTGGCCTTACTGTATAACACTTTGCTCATTAGCAGCACTAATGTGGATTTGAGTGTAATTTGGATGGACAGCTTTTATTTATACAGTGTCATAATAAATCTACATTAAACGTTCCCAAGTCTGAATCATTAATAAAAAAAATATTATTATATCATCCTAATTTACAGGTTTTCTTTTTTTTAAGTAATGTTTTGAAGTAATGTTGAAAAGGTCAGCATCTCGTGCTGTTTCTTTTTTTTTCAATAGTTAAAGGGGCATAAAAATGTAGCTGTAACATTACATGTTCAGTAACAGTACCACCAACCGTTGCTAATCAAAGGTCACGCTGTAGCGAGCGCGTGTAGCAGTGTGACAGTGACGCTCCACAGATCACCTCACAAACAGCTTCATCAAGATGGCTGCCCGGGTAGCTCTACAGTAGCTCCGCTCCGGCTCCAGCAGCGTCCATGTTGGCTCTGCTCCGGGGTGGGTGTGACTCCTGACAAAGGGTTTCTGTTGGTCACTTATCTTGTTAATTAGGTTTTCACTTCTTTCCGGCTCTCCCCTCCCCACACCCGGTGACAGATCTGCACCCAAACCCTCCGTGCCACCGTGGCATTGTTTTTCCCCACGTAGCGTGATAATTAATATGTCTGTCCTATACATATTTCATGTTGTTTGCTTTAAAATTGTGAAGGAGGCAGGAAAAGAGATTCTCTGAGAAAAAAAACGAGTGAGGGAGAGAAGACAAGATTAATTAAAAGAGAAAAGTGAGGGACCTGTCCTAGGACAGACCCTACAGCCTCTGAATGCGATGAGCTTCATTTAAATAAAGGCTGATGTCAGAAAACCCCTTTATACCTGCATGAAGGATAACTAGCCGACTGTATTAGCGTATGCATCATCTATTCTCTCACTGTACATTATTTGTATTCAAGGCTTTTGAAATGACATTGCAATCTGATGATGCACCAGCCCATTATATTGTCGCACAGGACAAATATCCTGGCGTTTTCTCTGTAGAACTAACACAATTTTTCCATGTCAGAGGTGGGTAATATCCTTGCGGTCCGGGAAGCTGCGGGTGCATAAAGAATGATGCCATTAATCCTCCTGGGCAGCCTCTTGCTCTGATTATTAAGGAAATAAATTTGCATGCTGCATATGAACCAGGTGAATCACTGAAGGCGCAAATTATATTTTCTGACAGCGAGGTAGAGAATGGAGCTGCATTGCTCACCCTGCAACCCTGCCACCCCGTAGCACACACACACACACACACACACACACACACACACACGGCTTTCCCCCTGCTGTCCTGAAAGCTGCATTTCTATTCATTACCCTTGGAGAGAGGAGTCACTGGTCGTTTTGTAAGTTTGCATGGAGTGTGTTATCTCCCGGTGTAGACTGACGCTAACTCACTCCCAAGTGCACGACTGTAATCACAACTTACAAATCACAACAATAATTGAGAGG
>JAZGTK010010406.1:0-16414 GCA_036877625.1 Ambastaia sidthimunki | reverse complement strand
GTTACATTCTTTCACTGGCTCTGTACTTTGGACAATGACACAATGAATCTAAAATAAGTAAAAACAAAGTATCTTCAGACTGTAACTCTAAAAATGCCTATAGTGTTATAGTACTGCATTGTTATTGCAGGTGTGTTTCTTGTCCCTCTCTTGTTTTTTTAATCCACTTTTGCAGGAATGGACCCAAGGTCAACTTATCTGCTTGCGACTGGCCAGATAAAGCACCTGGGTTATAAAGGCACCTTTGAGTCCTCTAGGGGGCGCTCTTTAAATATCGTGATTTTCCAGGTGCTACTGTACAGCATTAGTTTTCCCTCCAGATATTTCAGTTTGCTTTTTATATACACCTAGTGCCTGTATGACACAGAGTGCTGTTAACATCTCATGCATGTATGTAAAAGTTAGTTTATTGTGTTATTCTGACCTTATCCAATTTCAACATTTGAGTTACCTTTGTTTTTTATTTTTTTAATCCAATTATGTTACACTGCTCAACCTAAACCAGGGTTGTAAAATAGTTAATAATACAACTAATAAACTCCTACAATGATGTAAACACAGCACACAAATACAAACCAATAAATGAAACAGACTTACTCTTTAGACACAAAAACAAGTTTGGTTTTGAGGTATTTCAGGTATGGATTCTCCCCTGAAACAAAAAAAGATCAATGTCAAAAACACTGGGTAATGTTATGATAAGTAACGATAATATGTATTCAGGTTTTATTCTTTAACAAATTTTTAATAACTTAAGCTTGTAAAAGCAAGTTAAGTACTTCATTAGTACTTTGGAAAGCTACAGTTTCAATGAGGTTTTCCCAAAACCCATCTATACTCTATAATCTATATATCTATACTCTATATCTGTACTACAGCAAATACATTCTCCTTACTGCTGCAAAACCCCATTTGCATCGTTTCCATCAGGGCTGCATGATTTGGTTACACTTGAGTTACAAAGACAAGTAACTCTTTCCATTCACTCAAAGTAAACAGAAATTAAAAAAAGATGCTCAGTTCTCGTTGCATTCACACTGATCTTAAAAAAAAAGGTTAAATTATTTGTCAAAAAAACAGATAGAAGACCTCTGAGTTTCTGTGTGTAGTTCACAACAAATTTTTAACAAGTTTGTCATTTCAAATTTTCTTTGGCGTGTTTTGTCACTGCGTTATATTACATAATATGTATAGTAAATAATGGTTTCTTAAAGTGTTTGGAATTACACAAATGTAAATACAATGAACGTGGAATGCTTTGTGTTCACAATGCACGTTAAAAACATTTGCGCAACTGCAGTTTACGTGGCACATGCATTTATTGCGAGCCTCTAGAAAACCACGCCCACACAATCTCAAGTACGTGTTAAACACGTATTAAATGACACAGCAGTTTTGCCTTGATTAACTCTGTAGCCCTGTTACACGGCTTACTTCTTATTTTTTCTTATTCCTATTTTTCTATACACATACGAGTAACGCGGCTTCTCACCTCCGGTTTTATCGCTGTAATACTTGCCGAACGCCTGGTCTTTCGGAATGTTGGGGTAAAGGTAACAGAGCGGATTAATTGGAATGTTTTCAGCTTCCATGATCTGAAAGTTGCAAACGATGTCGGGCAACGCGATCTGCCTCAGGTCTGAGCTCGTAAACGGCTGCACTGCCCGCACGTTCGGTGTCCCTTAATAAAAAACAACAAAGAGAACGTAGTTAATTGTGCTCAGATGATGTTGACGATGCTTGTATCGATGTGACTAAGGACAGGCTTACCGTTATTACAATACTGCACCCAACTGAACGTGATCCCACCGTCTCTGATGCTCTCGCTAAAGCGCAACAGGAAAGTGCCATGTTGCTTTTTCTTTAACAAAATCTTCTCCTTCCCTTTACTCACAAATCCCATAATAGACCTGCAGACACAAGCATACTTGTGTTGAAAAAAACATGATACTTCCACTCCAGCATTGACGGTTCATCTGTCTGTCTCTCGGTTGGTCTGTGGCAAACATACCCATCACTCCACAGATCAGACAGGTAGTTTTTAACCAGGTTGAGAACACCATCCAGCCACACCCACAGGGAAAAGTTTGTATCAGGGATGTTCTCCTAAAACACACACATTAGTGAACACACACACTCATACATCCTGTCAGACAACTGGAAAGGGGTTTAGGTTGTGTTAATCAGTTCTTACCTTACTGAACCTGGTCCAGGATATCACACAGTTGTCATAACTCTGTTGTTTACCTGGTTTACACATGGCATTATTACCAAAATGTTGGATACTGATCTTTTATTTTAGCATGATTTGTACTATATGTTATTACATACATATTATACGTAACATATTAATATATTATTTGAATTATACATGTGCTCAACAAATGTCAAGACTGTCAAAAGTTTGACTGAGTTTGATGCAGGTTTACCAAAGAGTTTGATGGCGAGGGTCTCCAGCTGATCATCATTCAAGCCTCGCTTTCCACAAGACAGAAACTGCCAACTTAGCATCTCTCCAAACTGTGGCCAGGAGGCTACTTGAGCGCTCTCAAAAAAGGTCACGTTCTAGACGCACACACAAAAGTGAACATTTATGATTTTAAAGACAACATGCTGTACTTTACAATTATTACGATTGTTCACAAATAACATAAGCTTGTCATAAACCAAGCAAAACAACTGCTCCTGACCTTGGGATCTGAACAGAGCATGTTAAACCACAGAACAGACGCCCATGCGCTCTGCTGCTGACTGGAGTTCGAAATCACCACAACAGGAAGAGAAGCGGTCTAGAGAATAAATGGAAGAATGATTTTAAAATCACTTTAATTCAAAGCCAATTCTCATAAATGTTCAAACTCCATTAAGAATGAATGACCTACATATTGAATGTAATACCTCTAAAGAGACGGACACGCCTTGATAGTCAAACTGTGTCTCAAAGTGTATTCTGTGCAGCTCCTCTGTCACACTCAATGAGAGCTGTATCAAACATATAAGAGGATTCACACACATAAACAGACACTTAAACAGATCACAAAATATCTATTGATAATTTTCAACAGTTATCTACCAATATATTATGAAGGCAATGCTTTGTGTGTAATGCATGCTAATGAAAGGCTCAAATACTGTTCTATCTGCAGAGTTCTAATCAAACATATCATATTTGGGGTTTATTTCAACTGTAGATCTATTGGCTAGTTTTATGCATGTTATGTGCAATGATATATCCCTAAAAAACTCACTTCACTGATTACTTTTCCTCCGTTACCAACTTTCTGGTCTTTCAATGTCTGTGAACAAACAAAAACAAATAGAAACAGCATTTTCTTTTAATTATCATGTTGTTTTGGTTATGTTATCATTAAAATAACATGTTTTGGTAGCATGAACAAGAGCATTTTCTTAAGTTTACTGAAGTGCCATTAAAGACTGTGATGCAGGTATATTAATATAATTATTTACTCGGGTACATGTACAAAATCTGCTTCCACTTGTTCTTATTACTTAACAGGGGTTAGGAATATAAAACAGATCTATTTAAAAGATCTATTTAAAAATCACTTACCAAATGTCTGAAATCAGCCACCATAGCCCCATTCAAACTTTCAGCCATGTTGAGAGATTTACTGGCGGTACCCAGAACGTTAAATCTTCGAAATCTATGACGGACACACACTCGTGAATTTTTGCCTGGCCTGAAGATCTGCATTCTTCTCCGCACCACTCGCTGATCAGTTACATTTCCTGTGACATCACCTTACTGTCGCTTTCATAGGCTTAATTATTCTTATTCCCAACACCCATATAAATATGGTTTATTAAACCAAAATTTTGTTTAGAAAATTAACTAAACAAAACTGTTTTCAAACTGTTAAACTGATTAGCAAAAGAAACAGACATGCATTGCCATGTAGCTTGCTTAATTCTACAAGTTACAGCTGTAAGAACTTACAAAGTTTGTTATGGCAAAATGTGTTTCAGATGTCATCTAAACGTTTGGCTTGCGAAAACTGTGATGTCTTGAGGCAGATGCAGCTACAGGAGTTACATATTGTTCTGATGTGTCAGCTTTAATAGTTGTGGTTGCAGGGGTGTGCTAGAGCAAATCTGAACAAACACTGTATGTTTTCTGAAGCTGGCAGTACAGTTGCACAACTGCATAATAAACATTTTAACAGTTCACATGGATCCTGCACATTACACCTGGAACTGTTTCCATGGTTTAAAAGTATGCTGTTATATAAAGAGAGAATTTGAATACTATTTATGCTGCTACTCCAGTAAAATACAGCAGCTGATAGTCAATGTTTTTGTTAATGTTTGTCTTCATTTTTCATTTTTGAGTGAACTGCTCCTTTAAGTGCTGTCCTGGCATTGATGAAAATGTCTATGTTTAATATCAAATGTAGCCAAACGGGCATTTTCCAGGAAATTGGTCACGACAGCTCAAATTATAAATCATTATTATATGCTAACTGTTGTGAATCTGGAGAAAGTAAAAGGGCCTTTCTGAACACTCATCTTTTATGGACTTGCTAAATAACAGATTTTTGTACATTTTTTTATATATTTTGTTTTTTATAAATAAAAGACATGAATACATTACCATTTAAGTAAGCAAATATTAGGTAATCATGGCAATAACTCATAACACACCCTCTAACACTCTGTTAAAGAACATATTGTTTATGGTCAATAACAAGTATGTGTTTAGTACATGTAAGGAGATACTCACCCTTTTACTTTTGAAGTAGCCCTGAATTCAAGAGGAGAAAGTGTGCATGAGGGAGAGAGAGAGAGAGAAAGAGAGAGAGAGAGAGAGAGAGATATAAAGTAAACATTTACGGGGAAATTCACTAAACAGCTGTTTATTATATAGCTGTTGCACTTTAGACCAACCCAGTTTAAGCAGACTCTAAATGCACTGAAACAGCTGTTGTGGAAACCTCCAACTGAGGGTGTTCCAACATGCAGACATGTTCCAACAATACATAAATGGTGTTTTAAACCAAACACAGTTCACTGGTTTTCCCAGTTTTATTATTCACATAACCAGGGAAGAAAAACCCAGGGAAGACAATTCTAATCAGTTTTACAGAGATAACCTACATAAGCAGCTGCACTCAGCTCCTCCTTTTCAGATAAGCAGGTTTCTATCATGGTTTTGGACTGTATCAGTCTCAAGTAAGAAACTCCTTTGCCTCACCACCCATCCTACCCTCAAGGACAAACTTTCAATTATACCCAGAACTGGGTGCAATTTTTTCATATGTTACAAACAAAGCACTCTTTTGAAGACAGGTCACACTGCACTTTTTATTTAGAGGGTTGTGAAAGGGAATCTTTGTTCCTTCACCAAAATCACCAACATTAATCATATATCAGCAGTAAAATTAACTGGATACACATAACTAATAAAATGTCCTTTACAAAGATCTATTACTGTCACTTAGAATAGATCATGCCTTATTCAAAAAAACACAATATTGCAATATTTGTTTAGTGCAGCTATCATGCTAATACCACCATGCAAATTGCAGTCAGCCCAAAGTTTATGGCCATTTTTGCATTGTTGGTCGGCATAATTATTTATGAACAGATAATTAAATAAATAAATTGTGCAATTTCTTAATAAAACCCCCTTGGGGTTCTAACAACCACTTAAATCATATCAAACCATGAAATTCTAACCAGCAAACTCAATGTCATATGTAACGCTTTATGTAACCAATCAGAGAAAGACAGACGTCTTACTTGTCAATGGAGACAGTCACCTTCATATCATGGTTGAGTTCAGGAACTTTATACAAGAATCTGCACAGAGTGATCATATAACAAATGTGAATATACAAAACAAGTTACGGAAATTTTTTGATTTCCTGTCCCGACACTAAAACTTCAAAAAAGATCTTTATCTTCTGCTCCCATGCTTGTGGTTTCTGCTGCTATTACAACCAACCAATCCACATTTCTCAGTGTTTTAGAAGAAACCATTGTTTTATCTAGCAGTGCCCAGACTAATTACTCGAAGATTTTTTTAGTACTGAGTCATCCAACACACCCAGGAACAAGTACAAAAATAAAAAAATACAACTACACAAAGAGAACGTTGTTATTAGCAGAAAAGCATGGGATGTTCTTTAATATTTCTGTGTTCTTACTTAGGGACATAGTAGGGTCATGAACAGCACAACATGCTAAAAAGAAAGTACACTTCCTTTATGTATACTCCATGTAGATACTGCTTACAATCTTGATTTTTTAGTTTTACTAATTTGTTATAATGGGACAGTTATAAAGTTTGTTATAATGTGACAGCTGCTGCATTATAGTATAATGTATAACGTTAATATATAATGTTAAAACCTGACCTGACTTTGACTGAAAACTGGACATTTGTGCGCAGCACCAGTGGGCCTCGACTTTGTGGCATGGTTGGCTGAGACTCCACCACAAATGCACTAAGAAACACAATAAACAATGAAACATACAAGAAAATCAACACTGTATCGGATATGTTGCATATGTGTTTAAATGTACCTCTTCAACAGGTGGGTCAGCAGAGCATCTGTTCTTGCCTTTAGGACTGGATTTTGGCCCGGGAAGGGGTCACTGTTATAGGTCATCTTCTCCCCCAGCTCATTAAGCTTCTGTAAGAACTTCATCAGCTGAAACATGCACTCTATCATCTCAATGAACCTGTAAAAGGCCCAGAAATTAATGCCCAGAGGTTAGAAATTAATTCAAATGGTGTTCATACAGACCAAACTGCCAGGGAATTTTATTGGAATACCATTTTTCTAAATGTTCCAGACTTATATCGTCTGGAGCACCAATGCAAGACGTCTGTTGTCTCCGTTTCCAGTCCATCAGTTCCTCATCTATGAGCACAGAGCTCAGACCATCAGCAGAGTCCAACATAGTCGAGATATCACAAAGGAAGGTCTGAGACAAAAATACAACAACATGGACAGAGAAAAGACATAAATAATGAAGTTAACATTTGAATAGAATCTTTGATTTTCATGCCTGTATATTAACACAAAATGTTTTTAATAAATTAGTAGTAACTGAATTTGTACTAAATTAGTAGTACAAACGGTGTCACTTTTTTACGCTATTTTTAAACAAATACATAAATGCTGAGATCTATGTCAGAAACAGTCAATGATATTGATAGATTGTTTGTCTAGCTCTGCACCACACAACCAGGGCTGGAGGAAACGTTTTTGCAAACACGACCATAACAGGAAGTGTGCCTACCCTTCTGGACTTATCAAGCACTGCAAGCATCTTCTGAAGGCCTTGCTCTTGCAGCTTCTTCTCCTCTTCTGTGCAAGCTAAAAACACACGGACATAAGCAAACACAGGACTGACATTAGCTGGAGAACCACAAACAGTGGAATAAGAGAGGGAGTGGTGGAGAGTTTAATAAAATATAGCGTGTAGTCTCACAGTCCATTTTGTACGTCTGCTTTTTAAAAACAAACTCGTCCTGTTGCTCTTCTAAACATCTTATGTTGTACTCCATGACCTGCCAAAAGACGCAATGATTCATGGTCTTGAAACACAAACACACATATACAGGTACACATGTTCACACATTTATACCTCTACTTTGGTCCTGAACTCTTTTACATCCTTTTCTATTTTTCTCTGGCTCTGCAAGTCCTTTGCAGCCAGGTGGATGTTTATCGCCTGCACCTGAGACAGCAGAACAGCAAGAAGTTGATGTTAATAACAAAACTGGCAAAAATTTTGATAATGACGATGATGATAAAGAGGCTTTTATGTCCTTACTTGCTGTGCAAGTTCTGCCTCATTCAAGATCTCCTTCTCTTTTGTCAGGAACCAGTGGATAATAGCAGCTAGAGTATACGGTTCCTCTTGATACTTCTGCAAACCGGCAAATATGACCAATCATCACAAAGCTGTTCCTGATGAAACTTCTTAGCTAAACCTCTCAGCCGTTACAAATGTTAATTTGTGCTGATCGTGAGAAACATGCGTAAAAGAGGTCAACTGACCTGGAAGTTTTGTTTGTAGCGTCGGAAATTACGCTGCAGCAGGAAATTCTCTTTGTCTTGAGCAAAACGACTAAACTGGTTATCCACGTTCTCCAAAAGCACCTGAAAGAGAAGCACAGCCTTGGACGGATCTCGAGAGGCTCCTTCCCTATGACACACAAAAACACATAATGAGTGTCATCCCAAAATTTAAAATCTGTACATTAATGCTTGCAGTTGAAACGCACTATTACACCGGTTCCTGGCTATTATGTTGTTCATTATAATCAAACAACAACACTGGTAAGAGAAAACCTATCCTACAGTAATAGTATTTGCTTTTTTTTCTTTATTACTGAATGTTTACCTAATTGTTTACCTACCTTGTTTTCATGTGGCACTACAGGTTTTACTACTTTCTCATGCAGGTATGACACTCACCAGTTCTGGCCTTCAATCCAATGTGCCAGGTAATGTCTCACTTCCATAGGGAATTCATCACGGCTGTACAGATCAAAAACCCTCTGCGGATACACTGTATCCTGCAACTTTTGCCACTGGGCCATTCTACAAACAAAATGCATATAATAGCTTAAACAGATCTGCTGAAAAGTCATTCACATCTGCACTCACAGGTTCAAATAAAGTATGGTAATGTTATACAGCAGTAACTCACAATGCAAATGATATTATTAATGCAGGGTTTTGGTAGCTAAATTGGTACAGTATTGCGTAAAAGCCTGTGGGTTTATTTCCCAGGAAACACAAATGATAAAACATATAACTTGACTGCATTGAAAGTCTGCCAAATGCATAAATGTAAATGTTTGAAAGATTATGAGTGAATACAGATTTAAAATTCAGCATGTACCTCACACAAAGTCATTATATCAGAACACTTGAAATATAGCATGAGTGTGCACGAAATATGAACTATTATTTATGGTGTTTTAAGTTAGGTTTGAGTTTGGACATCCTCTTTGTATAGAAAAATAACTGCGTTAAGAGTCTTCAAAACCATCTTCAAAATCCCTTTATTATAAACCATAATGTACACTATAAATATTATTATAAATATAAACATTATTAGCTATCTAACTAAGGCAAAGTGGCGTATTGCTTACATGCACTTTGTCCTTGATGCCCCTTCACCCGTTCACAACCTGAGGCTCACACCCGTACCACACCCCCAACAATGGAAAAATAAAGTGCTTGTTTGCTCTCCTCGTGACAGTGATATAACAGCATGCTAAGTCTCTTAAATGTACCATACAATAAAAGTTTAATGGTATGCAAAGCGAAGCAACTCCCCCAAAACGATGGAAAAACTGAATCAATTGCGTGAAAGCTGCTCCACTACAATAACAAAGGCAAAGTGTGACGGAAAGTGCGCACTATAACAACACTGTTGTATACTTGATTTCTTACAATGTACCAAATGATGCACAGTGACGCGTAACTCCCATAACAAACAGCAGAACTTGAGACTCCATTTAGGAAAAGCGCGATACTTCAGTCATGACAGTCATATAATATTGTATAATAAATATTTACAATGCAAAATACTCAAACGTTTGACAGAAAGTATGCACATCAATGAACAACTCTTCACAAATAGTTGTCATTTAATTTAAATAAACTCACAGTAATCCACTACTGACTTACCTGCACTTTTGGGTAAGTGATATTTAAATCTCAGTTTTGCAAATGTCTGTGACACGCATACAGACTACAGAACCACACTGCGCGCTTCCTCGTATTATAAACCGACTCTCGCCTGACGAGTAAATAAACACGCTCAGCATTTCGCAGGAAATGAACGGCTGTTCGCTTATCCTCCCTCTGCTGTCTTATCCAGCCAGTCACGTTTGCCAAGGATTTGCACCACCCACTGAGCTATTAGTCCCGCCCCTTTAGTTACGTACAATGACAGCGTCAAAATATTTATCAACGCGAGGTGTTTGCGTTCGCTCATTGGTGCAAACCGTCGCATGACTCCAAGCAATTGGTTTAAACACCCGTCAATCTTGTCCTTCACAGCCGAGGGGTGTTGATGGAACAGCAAGGAAAACGAAACTTAAGGCTGTTCTCTCGCCTTCCAAGAAATGAAGAAGTGAAAGTGATTTAAATTGCCATGCGATCTTGTCACTTAAGGATTTCAAAATCAACATGGGCAAGATATGACAGGTATATATTATCATAATATTTATTCATGACTTTATGCATATAAAAATGACAATGACGCATTTACAAAAATAACAGAAAATATATACGAGAAAATAGTGTCAGAATTTTTTTTACGATTTACTTGTACATGTTATACAGTAATAGCATAGTAGCATTAAGATCATTTAATTTCTGTTTTTTTACAGTAACTAAAATGATATATTTTGTTTAAAATTAATTATGCACATGAGGTATATATACCTCATCTGAATTTCATGGATTAACCCCTAATAATAAAATACTTTATAAATAAATATTATTATCGTTAGTAAAATTAATAATCATGGTCATAGTAACAAGATAAAAAACATATCTATATTTCATATCATTAATTGCTGTTTGATTACTTTTTGTCAGTTGTGATCTTTTAATGCGCATTTAGTATTTTTATTTAACACTACTCATTACTTTTACTACTAAAGGTTTATCCCAAAGCAATGAATAGTATTTTTGAAAAATAAAAACATTATGTATACACAATACAAGATGAAGATTAAAATGATATCAGTTGTCTGATAATGAGTCTGTATGTTGAAATTCCTAAACCACCAAGTGCAAACTACCATGTTTATCTTGGTAACCCTTGTATTTTGGGACAATATTACATATTTGTGTTGACATGTAAATTATCACTATGCACTGTAAATTATATGTACATAAACAGCGTTTCCATACATAATTTACTTCAGGTTTTAAAAATCCTTGTCATGAGAAACTGAAGTTGTTATTTTTTTCCTGGTTTACTCTCTCTGTTTATGGGCCATTATTCTTCTCTGCTCTCCTATTGGATATTAAAAGTACCGTCTTCCCAGCTGTTCTGATTCATTAAAAGGTCATCGTCCTCTTTCATGCTGTTTAGCAGATATTTAACTCCTGCTTTCACGCTAGTTTTCAGACCTGCTCCTAATGCATATCCGGCGACCCCTGCGGACCCTCCAGTGACAGCCATGAGGGCATCTGTGCCCAGATCCACAGTACTGTAGATGGCTCTTTCTTTTGCGGTGTTAAAACAGTTAACCGAAGCGTAGTAAACAGCAGTTCCCAAATTATAAAGAGTAGAGACTGCAGGAATCCACTCTACTACGGTATACACTCGCTCCTCGTTTTTGTTCACACAGTTATGCTGAGGGACTGTGTTTCTACGCCAGCGTACAGGTGCCATCTCGCAATTCTGAATCCAGCTGTCTGAGGACGATGATGGCACAATTCGGCTACCAGGCCTTAAGATGACACGATAATAACCGGGACTAGAATTGCCATCTTGGGTCACACCTGCACAGTGAAGTGCCAAGCTTCGACAAACCTGCTGTGCCTCAGTAAGACACAATGGCCCGCCCTGTTCTGCAACCTGCCCTAGTAACTGAGTTCCCTTAACCCTCACCCACCCCTTGCATTGCCCCCTGAGGCCAACTTTACCCTCATAACTATCTGAGCTGTTTCCCAGCTCGGCTAGCTGATTAATGTTAAAAATTAGAGCCTGCAGGTGGCGCTGCGACTCTGAGCTTGGTGTATCGGAACGCGATGGGTTACGGTTTTCATTTCTGTCTTTGCCTCTTTTGATCAACATCAGTATGTCCTCCAGAAGTTCACGGGTATCTTCCTGACCCAGCACAGTATAGAGTTTCATTATCAATTCCTGGGCTTCAATCAAACATCCTGCTGACACCAACACAGGCACCATCGCCAACCCCAGTAGCTCCTGAGAGAAACCGTTTCCTCTCCAGCCTCCAGTAGAGAGCTCTGCACAGCTTGCATTGATGTGGAGATGCAGCTGACCTTGTAGAGAAGCAGAAAGGTCTGAGACCAGCTGATGAGCAGGATGGAGACTGTGTTCTTCTTCCAAAACCACTGGTGAATCTGCCTTCTCATTTATTGGCTTCTCTGCTGATCTGAGTCCCACTATTGCAGGCTGAGTTTGAGACTCTGACAGACTTGATTGGGATGAGATTTTTGAAGTGACTAGCTTTAGGTTGTTTTGGGGTGGAAGTGGAGCTCTGGCAAATACCACATCTGATAGTAAGAGGTGGACCAGAAGTAGCCACTTGAGTTTTGAGTTTGACCATTTAGCCATGCTGAACTGTGGATACACACAGCAACAATAGCACAGGATCTGAAAAAAAATGGAATGCATAAGGACAATGATGTGTGTGTGCTGTGTCCACAAGCTGTTTGTTTATGTATCTACATAAATATCTGCAGCTGCAGCTGTACCGCAGGGGGCGAGTACTTAAAATTCCTAAAAGTGTGCCTGTTATGGTGTGCCTGTGTGTATGTATACATGTGTGTAAGAGAGGGAGAGTTTAAACATTAATTTAACACAATAGAATTTTTTCAGTTGGACAGCCTGCATCTTAATGTACATGATGTATTTAAAATATGGCTAAACATTTTGCAGATAGTTGAAATTTGGGATCATAGAACACATTAAAACTAGAGATACATTATCTTATATGATTTTAGCATATGATTTGCAATACATTTCCCAAACATGCAATTTCTTAAATTTAGTTAAAACCATTTTGGTGTTTGTCCTAAAGTTGTAAAGGAAGTTCTTTCTCAACTCAACTGAATTGTATAATTGCTTTGGAATAAAAATAAGAAACAATAATAAGGTGTGATAAAGTATTAATACGATTACAATAATAAGGTATCGTTAATAAAGGCTCTTACCTTCTAACAATCCAGATAATACCTCCGTGTTACAATCCAAACTCCACAAAAACATATGCACCCCTCTAATGCTCTCTCTCTCTCTCTCGCTCTCTCTCTCTCTCTCGCTCTCTCTCTCTCTCTCTCTGGCCCATTGATGAATATGACATCACGTGGAGAGGGTCGATGTGTTCTGTGGGCGTTTTGTTTGTTTATCCTCATGTCCCCTCTTTTCCTCCCATTCTATCTCTGCATTTTCTCTTGAAGACCATGGGGGTGTGTGTGTGGGGGGTGTGTCTTTGTGTTTGACCCAGATAAATTGCAGCACAGTTGTTTCATGCCTGGCAAGACATAAACGGTGGGAGCAGCGCTGTGCACCCATGCATGTGAAAGTATCAGAGCGCTGATACAAGATACAAGATCTTATCATTTGTTTACAGAACATTGCTTTCACACAAAGACCCAGTTAAACTGACAATGCACTATTTCAAACACCTCAAGAATATTTCAAGAATAATGAAGATACTCTTTTTATGCACGAAATAAAATCTCTCTCTCCATTTCTTCTTATTTCAAACTGGTGATTAAAAATATTTTTTGTTATATTGTGTTCAATGTGCAATTTTGCCCATTAGAGGGCAGTGTAGCATTTCACACGTTAATATTTCTCTGCGTTAGCTTTTTTATGAGGCTCAACAATCGTCTTTGTCGTTAAAATGACCTTTAGCTCTTTTAAGAAACTGTGTGTTATTAACAGATAAAAACAATATCTCCCTTACTTATTGATCCTTTACTCATGACTTTAAATACACTTAATTTTACTTTTGATGAATGAACTGGAGGCAAATGATTGTAACACACACACCACACACACACACACACACACAATCTGGGAATCACAATAAGAAAAATACTATGTCATACAATAAAGTTTGGACATATTTTGACCCAACAAAGGTTCTGTCAGTTCTTGGAGAACTAGAACTAGGATAAACAAAAACAGATGTTGTGTCCAAAAACAGTTTTTCTTTCTTTTTTTATAATTCAAAACTGACATTGTGTGTAATCTGGAGCCATAAGAGAAACCATCACATCAAGTCACCAACACATAAAAAATAAGTCAAGCTGTTTCCCATAAACACCAACTAAATAGAAATGTAGTCCCAGCCACTTCACCCAGCCTGAAGATGAGGGCCCCACTTATACAATAGTGTCCTGGGGCCTAAGAGTTTTAGCAATAGCCCTGGTTTCTGTCTGCATCACTTTAACAGTGTATTGTGCTGCAGCAATGTGATTTATTGACAGATGGACAACCGGGAGAGAGAAAGTGACCCTCTTATCAAAAAACAACATACTTGTTAACCAAACTCCTACTTGCTGTAAGTATGAATCAACAAAAACGTGCAGCACACGCACAGACTAACAGTATGCTGTGTTGTTTGGGTAAATGATGCTTATTAAGTCTCTCCAAAGCCTCCAGCGTCAATGTCATCGGTTCCCATCGAAGTGAGAAAGAAAGGACCGGGGGAGGAGTGACATACAAGCAGAAATATGCACAAGTGTGATTTTCATTTTCACATACATTATAAGTGGCCCAAAACACACATGGGATTTTTACACATTTAATTAAAAAACATGCCGTGACCACATGTACAGCCTCATATCATGTGTTAACAATCACCTGGGGGAACCGAACACATCACCAATTAAATAAGCTTTAGGTGATTTTGAGAAATGATGTCAAACATTGTTAATACGGACACCTGAGAGTAGGAAGTTGTGATATACAAGTAAAGGCAATTTGATTTCATTTTAATTTGATACGATTGGATAGTAATATTCAGATACTATATACTGTAACTACCCAATGTAGCCTTAGGATAGGGCATCCACAGGGCAATGTGTAATTACTGAATCAACAAAATGATAAACAAATTTATCTCGCATATCTGAATCTAATTTTTTACTTATAGAGCCAGAGACATCACTCATCATTCAGTGTGTTACTTTTTTTAAACAGTTCCGGAAACAGACAATACAGGCTTTTAAAAGCACACTTGTGATTTTTTTGGTTTTGTGATAATTTTTTATGGTCTGTGTCAGTGCGACCCTGCGAACAGCGGTTGTTCTGTCACCCTGTGCAGGATCAGATGTTTTTACTTTTAAGGGAGACAAAAACAGCCTGTTTTTGATAAAGCATCTGATACATGACTAGTAAAAAGTGTAATAGAGGAAGTAATATGCCTTTAGGTTTTTATCTCTGTATCAGTGGTTCTCAACCAGAAGCTGCCGGTGCCATAATAAACCTCCATATGATTTGAAATGAAATATGTTACATTAAAATAACTAAAATAATAAAAATTAATTAAAATTATAAACACAAAAAAGTGAAAGTTATAATGCAACATTTGCAAACTGACATTCTTAGAAACTTGTAATTTGCAAAAATGTAATATTTTATGGGATTATTTTAATTTATTTACGTTTCTACCTTTGCACCTTTGTTATAATTTCAACAAAGTACATAAGGAAAAAATCACCCTATGTAAGAAAAACTATATATGAACAATACAATATGAACAATATGAAACTGATTGTGGACTTTGGAGTTATAGAGATTCAAATCAACGCCTTGCACCATTTTGAACAATGTCGTAAATCAGTCCAACTTACTTTCATAATACTTCAGAAAATGCAGCACAAGCATCCAGCTACAAAAAATGACATGCAAAATGATTCAAATTAATCATATTCAAATGGATACGTTAATGGTTGCTGCAATACCTTGACTTTCATTTTGGTATTTCAGCTATTGGTGGTCATTGTCACATCCTACATTTGTCCAGTTCAAGGAAAGTGACACATTCTGCAGTGTTTTCAGAAACTGATGTGCCCTTGGATTAAATATTACACGGGGCAACGAAATGACTCGTTCCTGTGCAAGGGATGATATTTTCAATAACTGCTGACCATGAAACATAAACAAAGACAGTCTCTTTTCAAACTACAGGCAGTTTTAATGCATAAGGGAAGCATTCAACATTTATTTTCTCCCAGATCTAAAGACTTAACCGTGTTTGTGTGTGAATGTAGGTGGACTGTAGGGGAAATGTATACAATTCAGGTGACCTCTTAATAACTGACTGAAAATTAAAACAAATGAAATGTACATACAATAAGTGAATCTGGAAATCTAAAAGCTATGTGATTAAGTACTGTCTGCATTTTAGTAATATCAACCTATAAGATTATAACTGTAAAAATGCTTTTCTTGAGATTTCATTTTTGTTATACTGTATTTGTAAGTTAGTTTACTGTATATTATGCTAAACAGGATAAGATAAAACACATACTCATATAGACAGAAACAATATACAATGGTAACAATATTTACCTTTCTCAGGTGGCATTAAAAGTCTGCACATGCACTGAAATTCTTTGCATTGTATCTTTCACTTTAATCTGAATGTAGATGGTGTTATTCATAAAGTGAATCATGTGTATATCAATGTACAATTTTTTTACTC
>JAZGTK010010405.1:0-16414 GCA_036877625.1 Ambastaia sidthimunki | reverse complement strand
TATGCCTATAGTTCCCATCTAGTGACATACAGATAAACAGATGCTCCACAGCCTCATTATATAGGGCCACTGCTTTTCTGTTCTCTAAAGCTTATCCTTAGCAATGAATCGTGTGAGCTTTATGTTTTTGATGAAATGGCACTTGTGGGCTAATTTGACCCAGAGTGTACTATAAAGCACTCCCGGCTGCAGTCCTTGTGAGAGTCTTGGGAATGGAAATTTCATAAAGATAGACTAAACCAGTCTCAAAGGTGAGGTAAACTCAGATTGGGGTTGAACTGTCACAGCAATCGATTTTAAAATCCACGATTTAGCTCCGAGCCAAAAGCACATGATGTTCCAAACACCACCGTTATTTGGCCCGAGGAAAACATCAAGCTCTACTCGTGGATAAGCACGGGGGGATATAACTGCCAAATACAGAAAGCTTTCAAGAGTCATTACTGTAAAGGGACCCACTCCACCGGTAAAGGACTGTTTGCTAAGATGCTTTTCCTTAAGGGCTTGTGTTTCTGTGTCAAAAGAGAGTTAAAGAGCTGATGATCCTCTCAATACTGAGAGCAGGATGTGACTTCATTTTGCTAGTAACACCATCTAACCTTTCCTCCCCAACACAAAACCAATGTACTGTATGTAGTGATGATGCCGCAGTCTCTAAAACTGTTGTAGATGCTGTGATGTGTGGACAAATAGCAACGTTGTAGAATCTGCTTGTTTCTCCGAGAATTTTAATGGATTCGTCAAAGGACAAAGCAGACCCGGCTGCCTTTTCCGCCTTTAGAGATAACAACAGCGGGTGCCATACGGAAGCACAAATTAAAACCAGACGAAAACTGTTTGGTAGGATGCAGACTGTTCACTTCCATGCTGAGACGCATTTTAGAGGAACTCGAGTTGCAACTGAACACTGAGACCACAAGACTTTTGTTTTGTGGCTTTTTAATCTGAAAACTACTTTAAATGAAAAATGGGTCATAAAGAAAAGGTTCAATGTATTGGAATAAAGCATAAAGTCCTTTGAAACATACGAATAGCTCGTAGAACAAGGTCAGATATGTTGATCTGTGTTTCATCAGTACTAACTTGCATTAGCATGCTTTGTTTTATACAGTTTGACTTCTAGCAGTAACCGACTAGTCCTATGACAATGCACATTTCTACAAATTATATAGTTTAACCAAGTCAGGACATTTCAAGAAGCCAAATCAAACAGTCAAATAAAAATGGCACAAATTTAACAGTTTTCCAGTACAGATGCACTGCCCTACAAAGAAAAAGTTACTTGGTTTTGAGCCAAAGCCACAGGATATGTTATAGTCTAGCGATCCCATTTCAGGGTCAGCCAACTTAATTTTGACAAGGGTTTTGAACAGCAGTAGACTTCTGATGATTTAGCAAAACACAGAAATCTATTAAGTTGTCAATATCCAAAAGATGATTTAAGTCTGTATCAGACTGAGTTATTTACATGCCATAGATCCAATGTATATTATTTCTGAACACTAGACTTAGCATTTTCTGGGCTTTTGTTGCTTAGTCACTAGATCATGTTCAGCCCCAGTTCTGGGAGCAGGAAGTTCTCACAGAATGCCAGCACACTGAGTGGGATTTTTTGATTTAGGCCAAAAACTCTTTGCATGAGCATCTGCACCATGCTGCCTAGAGATCGGTTGACAACACTCGAAGCACTTCTGCAGATTACAAACAGCACAAAAAACTAGGCCAGACTAATAGTTCTTTATTTGAGAACTTTGTTTGGAAACTTTTGTCACAACCTCCACTAATTTCCTATAAGAAATTTATGAACGCATCTCCAACAAACTTCCAAACACATTCTAACGTGAGCATCTTTTAGCCATGCAAAGATCTAAAAAAAGGATGTTGTTTTTTCAGACATTATTAATAATGAAAAAGAAAAAAAAACACGTGAGTAACCTGAATATGTTATATGAAATTTTAGGTACTAAAAAAATCCCCAGGCAAAATTCCATTAGCATGAATACAAGAAACTCTTTGTCTTCGTCAGACAGCAAAGCTGTGACATTCTAAAACTGTGGTGCATTTGAACCTCAATATAGATCAAAGCAGAAAAGTGAGTTCATTAGCAATCAGTCTGTGTTCTGGATATGAAAGACTCTCTATTATAATCAGGGACTCCTCACATACTGTAATATGTTTGCATACTTTAATTCTGACAGGCTCTTATTCTCCTGCTTCACAAGCCTTTGTTTTGCCCATTAACACTTTCTTCTTACAATGTGTTTTCAGCTCCTCCCTCGTGAAAAGGGCCTATAAAAATAACAGCAGAAGTGATGCTTTATGGCTGCTGTCTGATGTTTAGATTATCTACGCATAAACATCCACTTTAAATTAAAGCATCTAATATACTATCCTGAATAAATGCGTTTCATTGCATTTCATAGCAAAGGTGCACAATTAAGACCACAGGAAAAGCTCCACATTCGTAATAAACAGTTGAAACTGATCCAGGGTTAAAAATATAAATGCAATTCTTTATAGAGTTTTATTAATTTATTTATTGAACTTGTAAAGTCAATAATAGTAATCAACATTTTTTGAATAAAACCTTTGTGAAATAAACTTAAACATGTCAAAACTAATACATAAACCATTTAAAATGTACTTAAAATGGAAACAACCTGGACTGCTCTACTTGATAAACTTGCATTATATGACTGCCTTTGATCTCAGCTTAGTATCAAAGAAAAAACTGAGTCACATCAGCTGACAATGAATTCATAATACTGTACAATATGAGCCACTTCACCCACAAATGATGGCTGGCTTTAAAGAAATCTAATTACTATTGCTTTGTTTCATAGAAAAATAATGCTAATAAAGATATTGGGGGCGGAAATCATGTTGATTAGTTATCCTTGTGCAATCGACACATTGTGTTTTCAGTTATTTTTTACATGTTCTAAATACCACTAAATGAAAAAGCTTCTCGCAGAGACACAAATATATCTCTAACAGTTAAGCTAACATGAAAATTCTGCCTAAACCAACTGCAGAGGAGCTAATTAAAGCCACCAAATTTATAGCAACAATTTAAAGGCGTTACCGATCCTCGCCTGAGTAATAATAGAGAATATGTGTTTAAGTGGGCTGTGCTGAATCTAAGTCAGACCTCTCACGGCTCAGGCAGATCTAAGTTTAGATCACAATGCAAGATTCAAGTGTATAAGGTACTGTAGCCTGTCCCCTGAGAGCATTTAAACTACAATTACAGATTTACACTTCATATCACATTTACTCTATAGCAGTTGCCATTTTAGGAAATTTTATTGCTCAGCTCAGCTCTCAAACCAAATGTTATTAAATTCATCCCGCTCAATTTAACATTAAATTTGACCGCAAAAGAAAGCAATTAAATACCACAGAGAATTAAAAATGGCACCTGTTATGTACCTGATATTTTAGATTTATATACCACCCTCCTGTAAAAATCGTATTACTTTAGCCCCCACAACCAGTTAGCGAATTAATTTATGGCTTGAACGATTACAGAAGGAAATATTATAGAAACAGCAACTGGGTAGTTACTCTAGCTTACAATATTCTTTAGGCCAGAAATTTGTGAATTACACAAATATGCAAAACACAGACACCAGACATAAAGTTATTTTGTCTGATTTTGTCAAACAAAGTCACATTAAACTATTTCTGTCTTTCAGAGGAAGGTACAGGATGAAGAGAAGAAAGCTTTTTTTGGAGATAATATCACCATGAGGAAGCGTAATTAAGAGCTTGTAGTTTTTCTGCCCTCTGCTATGGCTCTCATATACACTGTATGTAAAATTAAAGAATGCTGATTGTCATTACAGGGAAAAAAATGTAAGCCAAGGGCACACAAACAGACACAAAGAAAGCAAGATAACAGATCCAGAAGTGCATCCCAGCCAACAGGGAACATTCTCAGAATGTTGACTAACGTTTTCTAAAAGTTATCAAAAAATGTGCCTGCACTAACGTTAGTAGAATGTTTTTAACATTATATATCATATATATATCAAAAACTTTATTCTTAAATTGTTAGTGGAATGTTTTTTTTTTAAAAAAACATTTCTAAAACTTTCAAAATGACATATCCTTTAATGTTTTTGTTACTTAATTGAAACGTTAGGGAAACGTTCTTACAACCTGAAGTTGTTAGCTGGAATGCTCGGTTTAACTAAGCAGGACATGTTCATAGATCAACACTGTCGATTATACCACACAAGTGTCTGAACAGATTTTGAAATACTACAAATCACAAAAAACTTGCAGACTTGGCAAACAGCTACAGAAAACAGGGCTCACATGCTAAACAACTGAAGATCACACAGAACGCAATAAACTGAGACAGAAACACACACTCTTATTTGTAGGCCTTTTAAATTTCTTTGATTTCCATCTGCTGGTCAGCAGAATTGATTCCAGGAGCATCACACATTAAAGCTGCCTCAAACTATCAAACATGTTTGATATCTTCAGACTAGACAGATTTATAGTCTAAGGGTAAAATCAGTACCCATCATCCACTAAACACAATTACTGTGAAATCTGTCAACATCGATTGCCCAGAATCTGCAGATTGGCTCCAACTTAAAAACTAGCACCAGCTCATCCTGACGGTCAACTGGGGTAAAAGTTCAGGCTAAAGTCATGTAGAACAATCTAGAATTTTGCATGATGACAGAGACCATGAGACACTGGCTACAGGCCTAGCTTATTGCTCAAAAGAATAATACTTTATATGAGCTTTATGTAATGCATGATGGATATGCAAAAAAGAATCTTGATGCATTGTGTTAGCAGTCATAATAGCACAGCAATGCACCGTGGGAAGTGACCTGATATTTCTCATGCCGTACCAGATGCCTACCCTTAACATTAAGAAAATGTTTGCCTGGAGCTCAGCAATAACCTTTTAGACTTGTACCTGTGATGTTCTTATAGTTTTTCATAACACTGAGACCACACAAAAGAATACGATATAACCGAGAACATGATGAGCACCATGAGGACTATAAATGAAATCCAGTGGCGGAGGTGCTATTCCTGGCCGTAATTGTCTTATGCATTAATAATGTCCTTTTTAATACATCAGCTGTTGAATGGTTCCGTTCAAATATCTGAATTCTCTCTCTCTCTCTTTCTTCCTGTCTTTGATGTTTCAGGAGTGAGGATTAAAAGCTCATTCGCAGAGAAAAATTGCCCCCTCGGCATAATTTTTAAAGCCATGTCCTGAACACCAAACCCCCAGCCCGTTTCGACCTTTACAGTTTACAGTTTTATTATAAAACTAGATCTAACATTAAAAGCGTTGTTTACTGGACAACGCCTCTCATTAGTCCAAAAAATGTATTTTTAATTTCTGAATCCTTTTGAATAATAAAGGATTATATTTCAATATACTGCACAGGCTCTGGATAGAGAATTTAATAAATGAACCATGCGAATGAATAAAAGATATAGAATTAAAGTATAATTTTTCTTGATATTGAATTTCAAAAGCATATCGTTACTATGTCCTAATACTTATTTTTTAGAGGATATCAAAGACATTTTACATAAAAATGTTTCTTTTTAAACTGCCATCAATCTGTTCTTCTACATGCACATTGTGGTAGATTATTTATCTGTACTTCATTTATGTTGTTTTCATGTCGTTTCCTTCTTCCTTCCTGCTCTCCTGACCTTCATTGTTGTTTTTGCTTTTTTGATGTACACTATAAATATGTATTACACATAACAAACACTGTGATATTTGTTGGCCTGGAAATTTCATCCATTCCATTTATTTTGTTTGTGGTGCCTTTCATTTAGAAGTGATCATGCCTTGTTCTAATTCCTTTCCCTCACTATTTATATGCCTCTTGTTTCCGGCGACCCCGGTCAGATCTTGTCCTTTTGTAGATTGCTTTCTTTGGGTTCCTCAGCTATTGTGTCCATGTTTCTGGTTTCAAGTGTTTTCCAACGTCACACTGATAAAGACTGAACTTCTTAATTAATCAGACAAAGATAGAAGGTTAAATCCAAAGTGTAATCTGAACTTTAATCAGTAATGTTTTCTCTGATAAACAGTCTGTGGATACCTGAGCTCGCGTCTGGGGATCAAGGTTGAGAGAGAGAGAGAGAAAGAGAGAGAGAGAGGGGAAGAGAGAGAGATACTTTCCTCCACAAATCTGAGTCTCCACACAAAATTACAGTGCCCACTGCATGTCTTTCCACATTAGAAGGATGAAAGCTATTTTTTATCACTGTCCCTTTTTGTGCTTGTGGTGGTGCTTTGCAAAACTTTAGCGATAGCAAAACAGTGTCACGTTGTGAGATATATACAATAAGCAAGCAAAAATCAGCAAAGAAAGATTTCAGCTTTTTTAGCAGATTTAAGCAATTTACCCAGCAGGCTTTGATGCGCCACATATAATGCCTACACATGTCTGTCTTCACCCACACTCCCACACGGGGCAATCCAGCCAAATGACGCACTCGACATGCTCACACCAAACAAAAACAAAATTAATATTTTACATTCACCGGTAAACTACATTCTTGTTGTACTTCATGCTTGTCTGAGCAAATACATTATGTTCCTGGCTGGGCCAGTTCAGATTACAGCTCTGTTGACAAGTGGCCATATAACTCTCTCTTCAACAACCACCAGGATACACTCTGTAATAAAAATAATGTGCTCTTCCCCTCAACACAGATCAGATGAGATGCATGCAGAATCTCCTGAGTGATCACAACAAATTTCCACATCTATCTAGAAACTAGGCTAGCACTCAGACTTCAGTATTTCTCTACCAAAAAATCAATGCATAATATTTGCAGCTTTTGCCCATGATAAAATTAACCATGGTTTTACTTCAGTAAAAGTGTAGTAATGATGGTTTATTGGTGCATTGATTCACATTTATATAACCACAGTTTTACTACAAATACTGCTGTAGCAAAACCATGGTCAATTTGTGGTTAACATGGTTTAACAATAGTAACCTGCAACTGTAGTAAAACTATGGTTAAGTTTTATAACGATGGTCAAACATTCGTTATGTGAACATTTATAAATGTACCTAAATGTTACCGTTAAGAGTTCAAGCATGTTGACAACAGGGTATTGCATAAGTATATAAGTATTAAGCAAAGCCCCTCAGGTTTTTTCTAGACTATTTTCTCTCTGATAATGTGTCAGTCACTTTGAAAAAAAAAGCTGACACCAAACAAGGACAGACAGCGATTTCTACAAATAAGGATCACAGGAAGTGGAGGGAAAGCAGGTCTCACCTCATAATGTGCGACCCTCTGTGATTCTGAGATGAGCTGAGCACTGCACACTTTGCAGTAACTGTCTGTGAAAAGACCCTGATCCACTTGTGTTGACTTCATCTGGACAAAAACAACAAAAAGATGATTTTAACATTACACATTATATCCCATCATGCCCGTTTAAATAAGCTTGAGGAAGCTTAATGATAAAATCTGCATTGCTTTTTGACATACATTAGACACTGTGATGTCATAAACACGCATCACATTAGTTATTCATGAAACATGTTGTTTCTGTCACTTTCATTATTTCACTAATAATTCGTTATTTTAATTATAACCAGGACATGACGTGCTTCTATTTGAGCTGCATTTTACAACGCAAGCGGCTTATAACAAACTGCAGAGGTTGCAGAGCAGCAAGAAAAAACCTTCATGTAATTTTTCATGTGGTAAAAATATAAATCCAGTTGTAAAAAGCAATAAAACAAATATGTTATCGCAAAGTTAACTTTAAACTTCTTCAATAACGTGTGCTTTGTGGATGATAAGTGCACAAGTCAAAAGCTCAAGGAGCTACAATTTATACATTAGTTATTTGACGGTTGCCACTGGATATAGGTAGAGGTAAAAAAGTAATAAAGAGATTAAGGAACAGTAGGAAACCCTTGGCAATAACTAACACTTGAAACTTTACTTCTGAGGGAGAGAAGCGCTGCTTTCAGACTATAGAGACTTTAAATCCGGCAAACTTTATTTACATCTCAATTTTTCTAAACCTTAGTTTTGTGTGTGCTGTGGGTAATGAAGAAACTGATGTAGTTGCCCTCTACAAACTGTTCTTCATAGTCCAATAAGAGCCTTTATCACTACAAATGACTAACACAGCTACACAGAAGTGGAGGAAAGGCTTACAAAAGCCACCAGGACATCAAAAAATCTCATGAAATCTCTCTGGAGCTGCTGGAAAAAGACATCCTAACATGTTAACAATGCCGAATGGCCACAAAAACATACAGCTCTAAGCACTAAATATTTGTGCTAAAACTTGACCATATATACAATATGATGTGCGTTTTATTATTTTGTTGTTTTTAGCTTGTTATTTAGCTTATTTAGCTTGTTTTTGTTTTGTTTCTTGACCATCCTTAATGAAATAACATGCTACATAGAAAAACAAACAAAAAAAATTGTTTAATTTCAGCCTAGCTCTAAACTTGCCTGTAATTTGATTCAACCTCATGAGGCAATTAGCTTTTTTAAACTGAAGTAAGACTATGAACATTTCCACAGCCACAATGTTAAGTTTCTTCCTTTACTTTTTTCACTTTCTTCCTTTCCTTTAGAGTGATTCCTCTCTTTTCTGCTGTTTCTGGGTGTGTTTCAATAGGCCTGAAGCTCAACACAGAATATCACCCCCAGAAGATGCCAGATGACTTTATGTTTGGCATCTATGTTGCCGGTTTCTCTTTTGTAGACTTGCTCTTGGCAGTCTTTTGTGTTATTTTGCACCACAACTTTTATCAGAAGCCAGATTAAGATTTTCACTGTTCCAGTGTGCTCTGATTTGCAAATGCTAATGACTTTGCAACTCGCCCAAGAATGAATAAATAAACATACAGAGCAGCTCCCAAATAGAGCCATTTACATTAATTCATGCATAAATATTAGGTATAACATGAACATCATTATCATATTCATTCATATGTAATTATTATAATATTTCACTCATCAGATAACTTATTTATCCCAGTCGCTAATCAATGCATCAGATTGCAAGATTCAGGCAACTGCATCCTTGAAAGAACACCTCTCGAAACCTATAATGCATCTTCAACAATATGCATCAATATTATGGTTCTTCACGAGGTTTTCCATATGTTTGTGTCCTCATCTCACCCATCCTAAAACAGCAGTGGATCATCAGAAAAAAGAAACTTTCTCCAAAAAAATGTGAGACTTGTATCTGAAGTTGCTCTGGGCAACAGACGGGTGCTACAACAGCATAAGCTAGCAGAGATGAGAATAAAAGACTATGAAAGATAACCCAGAATAGAGAAGCAGAGGGAGAAAATACAAGGGAGAGAAAGAAAAAGAAATAGAGAGAGGGTGTGGGGAGGTCTCCCTCACTCTCCCTCTGAGAAACTGCATAAATTCAACAGAACAAAACAGGCAAAATGCTATCACTGCAGCCCAAGTACAATCGCTCAGACAAACACACATGCAGGGCACACACACATCAAAAAACAATTGCATTATTAATCTGTCTGAGGCCTGCTTAGAGAGAGGGATGGGTTGACTGAGGCATAAGGAATTCTCTCCCTGTCTTATTCAGGGAAAGTTTGATATTATTGGCATGCAAACATGATTTAAACACAATCTGTTAACCTTCTTAATAAAATTCCCTTTGCACAACTTATCGGTGCATGTTATTAAAAAAAAGTGTTTGTTTGCAAGTTTTATTACAACCTTGTTTTCTGAAACATATGCAGGTATAAAAATTAATACCAACCAATAATACACCAAGTTAACAATTTTAGGCTGTAAGAACATTTCTTAATGTTTCCATTAAGGACAAGTAACAAAAATGTTATTTTAACAGTTTTATTTTTTACTGCCCTTTTATCCATGACTTTGTAGTACCGTTATTGTTTGGTTGTAAAAACGTTAATCAAACTTCTCTAATGTTTTTAAAATGTTGCACTAACTACCCAAGAATAACGTTTTTGAAATATATAACGCTGAAAAAGTTTACTGCAAGAATGCTTTTGATAACTTTGAGAGAACTTTGTGAGAATGTGTTTTGATCCATCAAATCCTGATGGATACAATCAAGTTCCATATTTTGTTTCACCGAGAAATAACATTCCAGAAGTATCGGAATGCATTTGCGTGGTGTTTCGTGCCGTCTACATCCAAATCATCCTCCAACTGCTTGAGAATATGAAATATATACTGCACTAGACAAACCAGAGTAACAGATTTACCTGCCCATCACTCAATCTCTGTTCCAAACCGCACATTCCACAGACACACTGGCTGTAGTTTGTCCTTGTTGAACCTGAGAGGAGGGAATATGCGTGTGTGTGGTCCACAGAGAGGACCATGCATGTGGGCAGCAGCAGAGGTTCAGAGAGGGCAGTGCAGTGGGCGGCCCTGACAAATGTTCCGGCTGTCACAGGTGTGCCGTAATCAGTTATGGGAGGCACTGAGCTGGACAGCAGCTGCTTCAAGGTCTTCCTCTCTCCCACTTTGGCAGGAGAAAGTCCTGACACTGCAGACTCACTTTAAAACTCACTTTCTTTGAAACATCAAGCCATGTGTGTGTTAACGTTAAACACACATACAAGATAACTAAATTCAACACTTCTCATCTTGAATTTGGAGGTGCAATGTGTAATTTTTTGGGGTAAAATGAATAGGGTCGCAAAGTGTGGAATTTTGTAAATATTCCAAGTTGGAATATTACAGGAATTTATGGAAACTGACTGGAAATTTTGGGTCATTTTAACAAACTGCATCGTATACAAACATAAACATGTTAGCTTCCTCAACAAATGACTTGTTGTCAACTGTGTGACATTCCCATATATTCCTGTAAATTCCCAGAATTCTGCAATCCTAAAAATAAACAGAAAATCAGTTATTGAGCAAGTACATAATAAATCAGTGTTCAAAACAGCCTCCTTATCCTGATTTGCAACTGGATGTTTATAATAATGTTTCATCATTTGAGCTCTTAGGATCTATTTTGCGAGAAATGTTGATTTGACCTCATTCCTCAGTGTGGTTACATCACATCTAAAATCACATAAAGCATAATGAACGAGGTCCATATGACTTGTGCGCTATATTCACACTCCTCCAAAGCCATACAACTGCTTTGTGTGAGAAACACACTCAAATTTAGGATGCAACCTTTAAGACGTTCATGAGTGTTTAACAGAGAAGTAGCAAGGTGCAATTCTGAACAAATTGTTCTTTTTTAGGTGTATATTTCAAAGAATCACTTGATCCAGTGACAAAAACTGTTTTAATGATATGTTCACAAATCATCAGACTGATCCCGTTCTCGAATTCTCACTCAATAATCCGGTCGCGGTGATTAACAGCTCACTGGAGGGAGGATTATAATAATAACTTAAATATGGGCCTGTCAGGAGTAAAGTTTCTAATCCTCGCTGGTGCTGAAAACATGCATGAACACACAACAGCACCGGTTGCTGAGTAATAGCCTGGCGTCCCAGCCAAGCTCATTAAGATTCTGAGGCAACACATCACGACGCACAAAGAAAAGAAACGAGAGACAAGGCCTGTCTGTGTCCTGTACCAATCAAAATTACCATAGACAGCGGGCAGCCGTAGCAGGGCAGCTTTCTGGAAGAACGGAGGTTTAGAGTTGATTGCCTCGCCATGCAAATACGGAATGAAATGAGCATTGATATAAAGTCATTGTTATCACAGAGTGGTGCAGTCATACATTGTGAATGAACAGCTATTCATCACTCCTAATTGTCAGCGTGAATGTTAATAAACTGATGCGTGAGGCGTCGCAAACAAGATGTTGTATGTTGAATTACCGCAGGAACTCCAAAACAGCTGTTTCACTTGTCAAAACTGAGCAGATTATCCGCTCACTGGTTTTAAGCCTTAAATGATTTCAATGACTCTTCAAAAAAAAAGAGTCATAAATATTTTATTCCTCATCTTGCATACATTTCAAGTGGTCCGAACTACAGTTATGTATACAGTTATGTACGTGAAATTTTTTTCTTACATATTTTTGTATCACATTGTTTAGTAATGTAAATGTTTTTTTTTTATCTAAACTCTACCCTGATAAAATTCTTCTTAAGCAAAATATACATCCAGACACCACAAGCAGAAAGCCTGTCTGATGAGTGGATACATCTAAGGTGACTGTCTCAGTTTTTATTATTTTTTTAACAGCAAACAGATGCACATTTATGACATCATCAGAAAGCTGGAATTAAATGATAGATGGTGTTTAAAAAGTGAGCACAATATCAAGGAATTTCGCATCTAAAGTTAAATTCAATACATCCCTGAAGTAGGTCTATTATGCAAGCCAGCCAAATAACAACAAAATGTCAGTTCAGGGAACACAAAAGATGATTTGTTCCCACTTCAGAGACATTTCCAGGATACGGATGCAAATCACAGCCCGATTTCCCAAACAAAACAACACATTCTGCATAACTCCTCATACTGTGTGAACAGGGGTGACAGAAGATCTCTCTCAAGAAAATAAGATGATGTAAAATAGAGAAAAATAGCCTTGCACTGCTCACTACCTGCCTGCTCTCGTCTGCTAATCTCTCTAATGCTCTGTTGTACATAGTTGTTTAGTTTCCCTGACAGGTAGACAAAAAAACTTCTCCTGGTGTGCTTATGGATAATTTAGAACCCGTGTACACCGCGAGCGGAGATAATGAGAGCAAAATAACGCTGCTTAGCTTCTCAGCAACTCGGCACCCCCAGCAACAGTTCCGCATGTCAAACAGAAGACGGATCCTCTTCTGACCTCCCCCAAATGCCCACCTCTTGGTTTTCAAAAAAAAAGTGACAGAGCGGATTTTCTTACCCAGCAGATGCCCCCGGTGCACAAGAACAAAGTACCTCTCTTAGCTGGACTCATGAATTTTGGATGTTCTTGGACATGGGCTGTTATGTGGATATAGTACAAAATGTTTTTCCACCATCCTACAGACGACAATGGTGTTATGTGTCCAGGGGATGTGGAAAACATCTGCTGTTGTGTGCAGAGGAGCAAGGAGATGTGATAAAACGTATTGTAGCTTGATGAAGGTAAAATTGGCAACCAACAGAAGCAACCTATCCATGACAGCTCATAATACTAATTTGTCACGGTGCATTGAGCATCATGGCGTAAATTAAATTAAAAAGTCAATGGCCCGTTCACAACAAGAACGATAATTATAACGATAACTATATTATCATCCAAAGCAACGAACAATTATATTTTGTTTATTCTTAACCCACACTGCCAATACGCTCACAGTCAAAGAACTGTCAATATTTTTCATTCATCAACTGGAGAAAAAAACAACACTCTGGAAAGGATCCCAGAGATACAAGATTAGATCAATGTTCTTTGTTATAGTTATTGTTGTTAGCTTAGCATTATCATTAGCATTCTTGGTGTTAATGGGCCTTAATATGATCAGTAGTAATAATCCAGCATCGTTAAACTACTTTAAATGATATTTTGTTGAACCAGACCTGGTTGCAGTCACCTAACAATATTTAGAACCAAAAACACGTTTGAGGTTTTAGGTGGTCTTCAGATACAACACACAACCAAAACAAAATCTGCTGTGGTCTTTGTGAAAGAGAAATATCTTTCTAACCTATGGTCAAGCTAAACCCCCTCCCCACCTTTGGAGACGCGCTCCACTTTTTCAATGTCAGTACATTTCTCAGAGCAAGCACAGTTCATTGTTTCTTTCCTGTGGCTAGCTGAAGGTCAAACACCATTCTGCTGTTCCATCGCTTTAATTGGAGGTTTCACTCATTCATATGGACCTCGTGTGAGCAGAGAAAGCATAAGGGACAATCAATCAAGTCCTTCTGTAACTGCTTTTAATGCTGATGCACTAAAAATATTCTTGGTCTGAAAACAAAGATTTTGCAAGAGTCACTGTCATCAAGTTTCCCTGTCTGCAGTCTATATGTAACTTAAAGTTAATAGTAAATCTTACTGTAAATTTTACCTCAATTTTCAAATGATGTGTTTGTCAAACAGACACACTGTATCTCTGGCTTGGCAAACACACACCCCAAAGTCCACAAAAAAAAGTATTCAATAGTGTAACTTTGTTCATTGCCAAGGTTACGCCCAGGTTCTCTCTCTCACTCTCTCTCTTTCATTCACTCGGGCCATAAATCAGCCAAAAGCCAGAGAAAATGTCAGAGTAAAATGTGACTTTTTGATTTAATTCTACACAAATCATGTTATGCAATAGTTCATTGTTCATTTGGTTACTACAGTTCAGCCCATACATTGTAAGTCTTCAGGTGCCCACAATGCATTTTCTGAGTTTTAGGACAGGCTGACCTTGAACAGTGCCACTGGTTATGCAGTGTGCTATTTAATTTAAAGCTGCCATTTTCCACCTTTTACATTTGCATAGTGCTTTTATTTCCATGGCAACAAAGAATGTGACACACTCACGATAAATAACTTCACAAACTAGAAAAGTGGTTCTGTGTTGTGTATAATATAAATTACGCAAACTGTAAATTGTGATTACAAATGCATTATTTAATCACACTAGAGCCTCACTGATGTTTTCCGATGCTAATGATGCTTATCGCTAATCAGCGATATTTTATAAAGAACGTTAAATTCTTTAATGTGAGCGATATGTTAAATAATGAATGGAAGATGTTTAAAACACATCTCAAATTTTAAGTATTTTATTACGTATTGGTCTAGATAACCCTATTTTGAGTAATATGTCAGCCACTATATTCGTTCAGCGTATATATTTTTACAATTTTGAGGATACCAAATGTTGCTGGGTGTCTAAACTTCAGCTTTGCAATTTAATTCTTGTAAGCAAAAATGGAGAGATGGAGACAGATATTGTCATGTCCCTGAGCTTCAGCAGGCCATTTTCCTCTCTATAAGCTTTTCCAGAATCGTGGCTTTTGAGTATCCCACTGGATAAACAGTATTAGAGAGGCACTGAGCTGACACTTCTGCCTCAGAAGCCCCAGGAACCGAATTATGAGGCTCTTTCTTGCCATCGAAACAAGAAACTTCGGAACAGAAGTATGTCTCAAAAAATTCAGCTGTTCTAATTATAACAAACCCGTGCTAAATTATGCATCATTCTGCGCAACAGCTCTTTTGAAATCTCAATTATTGCGATTTTATCACACAGAAAACAAAGTCTAAGGTTTAGGGCAGTCCATTAGTGTGGATAGTACAGTCTACTGAGATGAACCTCAACAGAAAATGCATTTGTATGACAGGCTACTCCAAGGCTGAGATTACCCCTTGCAGTGTTTTAAAAGAGGGATTCAACCAGAGGTAACTCTTAGCTTAAGAGACCCTACAGTAACAGGGCCACCTTGTGGTGCACAGATGAACCTTTTCTTAGAATAATTAATCCACCCACCCAAAAATGTGTGATTTCACTGCCCAATGCTGAGAAAATGGTTATTTTTAAAAGGGTGTTATAAGGCAGCCAGGCATGCACATAAAAGCTGATGGTAAAAATGTTCAAATGAGTAAACTTTGAAGCCTGCTGAAAAGCACACTAGCTGGGCAGTTTGCACTGTGAAAATAAACAGAAGTGATGCTGTAATATCTGGTATTCTTCTTTTCTAGCAGAGAATGTTAATTTGTTAACAGCCATAATAACAAGAAATCAAAGACGAGCCTCTTCTCTCCGCACAGGAAAACAGTGTCAAGAAAACATCAATAATTCATATCTCCTACTCTCTCTACACTCTCCTAACAACTGTTTATCCAGTAAGCTTGTACAGTCACATCAAAAAATGTATTTAAGTGTATCATAAATGCCACTTATCGTCATGCTTTATTCTGTTGGCTATATGATAACTCTGTAATTGTACATACTCAAACAGACATGTTTGTATATAAACATGTTTAAGTTACTTTTATAAAGTACAGCAACTTTAGCCTTGGGCAGAAAATGTATATATCCAGGGTTAAACAAGAGGGGAACCACTTATTACAAAAAAGACATCTGCTTTTAAGTCACGTATTTGCACTCGGAGGAATATGAAAGAGAATATTAATGCTACAATTTTTCTGCACAAAGATGATGTAAGCAGCACCTGGAGAGGAAACTTTAAAGCGACAGTCTCGCTTTCCAAAAAGATAATATATACTTGGGCATAATGGCTTAATAAAAGAGTTCGCTAAGTTTGCAAATGCTGTAAAACGTTCATGCCCCTTGTTTTAGCAGTTATTGCTTTTCCTTTAGACGTGGTTAGGAAAAGTGTATTTAATGCGGTCTACTGTAAAGGAAAATCTGTTTAAGCAAGATTATTCAGCTAAAAAGCTCCCTCAGAATATTCATAATGTAACTTGTGTTGAATTTATTTTATTTTACTTAGC
>JAZGTK010010404.1:0-16414 GCA_036877625.1 Ambastaia sidthimunki | reverse complement strand
AGAACTTTGAGAGAACTTTTCATGAACGTTAGCCAACATTCTGTGAGTGTTTCCTGTTGGCTGGGTAGTTGGAGATCCAGTTTCACCAAATCCTTGTTCTGTTGTTTTATGTTTCTGTCTTTTTATTTTGGTTTTTTCCTCTCTGAATCATAGACCTCGTGTCTGAGGTCAAGTAATGAAATGCAGTGACTCATATTTATTGGGTTGGTAATAAGTCTAAACATCTCAAACTGATTAATGTGCTGAAATGTGTTTGAATGCACAGGTGCATCAGATGTAAGTTCTCATTTCGCTTCGGACCGCCTACAGATCCGTCTCTAAATGTCTGATGTGTATTGCGCACACGCTGGCAAGCGCTTGCCTAAATCTTGGCCGGGTGCCGCACAATTTCTGGCAGTAGGAAGCTTTTCCTCCGGGAAACAAAGTCATGTTCACAAGGTGCTAATAAACTAATGAGTTTAGTTTCTGCTACTGGACCCCTAAGACGTCCTTATAAACCGCATGGAATTGAAAACAGTATGCTTGCATTACTGTAATACTGTAATAATGTAAAGCATTATGAATATAACTGACTTCAGGGTTGTGCACATTCTGAACTGAGGACTGAAGAGGTTTCAGGTATTTACAGTTCTTCATTTGAGGTAAATTGAGGTTACAAACAGAATTACAGTGCAGACAGTAATTTCAAAACAAGACGTATTAGACACTAAATATGCTCAAAATATTAATCGTTTACTTTCACAAATGTATCCTTTTTATTTCAGTAGATTAACTCACTGGATTACTTTTATCATAGAAGGTTTTTTTGGATTTTTGGAGCTTCAAAACCATTCGCTGTCATTTTAAAAAGCTGTGAGCCAGAATATTATTTATTATATCTGATTGTGTTTGGCTGAAGAAGTGTGTGTGAAGAAGTTGTATACACTCAGGATGACATGAGGGTGTGTAAATTATAGGATAATTTTCATTTTTACATGAACTGTTCCTTTAAGTGTTATTTTGTGGGCCACAGTGAGAGAACAGTGTGTTTCTTAGATTGCTCATGAATTAGAAAGGAAGACACTCTTAAGTCATAATTTTGCACAACCCTGCTGGACTTGATAAATGTTCTGAGAGGACGCAGGAAGCTTTGCATTGTGACTGCTGGAGTGTGTCTGCGTAATACATCACAGCCTTTTGTTATAGAGGAGAACATTTTCAGTTTGTAAGGAAATGTAATTGGTGCTGGCCCAGCCACTGGCAGCTGCTACGAGTGTCTTGGGTGGTTGCCAGCGTGTTGCTGTGTTGTTGCTAAAGTGTTGCTAGTGTTTCTTCTGCAATACTTTGTGGTTGCTAAAGTTGTTCCTGGTGGTTTCTAAGGTGTTGCTAAGATCAAAAGACCCCCCCATAACCCTCTGTGATAGGTGGCTTTTTTAGTTTTTTCTCTCATTGGTTGATGTAGTAGGTTTGATCAGGTGCTGTGACCTGTAAAGCAGAGAGCAACATTATTATTCCCTTAACGTTTTCATTCAATTGAATTATGATTGGCTAATTGCAGGAGCCGTTTCCTTGAGTCAACCTTGAGCTGAGCGCTATAGATGTGCAAGATTGTAAAGTTGCCTGGATTTGACCTTATAACTTTTGTGTTAACAGCCCAGATTTTAAAGTAATCATGAATCAAAATATACTATTCTTATTTTTATAGAATACTGCAGAGTTTATTATAAATGATTTATCTGCACGTCATTGTTTCACAGTTCATGTGTCCTCGTAAACTTTAATCAAAATCTGAAAATGTTCTTCCCCCCGTAACGGCAGATCTTCTGAGTCCACTGGATGGGTGGAGCCAGAGCTGTTAACCACACCCCTCCAACTGTAAGTCGCTGCTGTGGAACGTCTATTTTCTAGATTCCCAGTGGAAAAAACAAGCCACGCCCTCAGTTTTTCTATTTCACTGAATTGTCAGAAGACTGAAGTCGTGGTAACGTTTGGTTCACGTGGACTTAACAAAACAGATAACAAAACCTACATATAGGAGAATCGCATTAAACCACGCATGAAAACTTTGATCGCAATGGTTAAGGGCATCACGTAACCATACGATAATGAACGGACATGTTTATTCACTTCTAAAATGGCAGCGTTAAATGAAATTAGCCAGCATCTGTCTGTGTGATGTTATTGAAGAGGACACTGGTGTCTCTGTGGGATTTGATTTGAAGCAAACATCAAACCACACGTCCTAATTAGCACTGAGACTTTCTCTTCAGCTATTACCACATGCCACATATATTTATCTACTAGTCACTTTAAGACATTAATATCTCTCTCTCTCTCTCTCTCTCTCTCTCTCACTCTCTCTCTGTCACACACCTTTCTGAAACTTACTCTTCTAGGCCCTCTCTCTCCCTCTCTCTATTTCTCTCTCATTCTCTTTCTCTCTCCCTGTGTCTTTCTCTTCATCAGGCCAGTCTTTCTTTCTCCCTGTGTCTGTTTCTCTGTTTCAATCTCTCTCTCTCTCTCTCTCAGTCTCTCTCAGTCATCTTCTCATCTTTTTTGGACTGCTCGTAATAGTTTCATTATTTTGTGGATAATATGACTTGTGATGTGACTCACAGTTGCTCAGCACGTTTCATAAGCATTATTAATGTGTTCTTGCTGTGAAATCTCTCATTCCCTGTCTGATGTGTCACGGGGTCTGCTTGAGAGGAGGGCTATGTTTATTCATGAGTGGGCGTCGACAGAAAACAGCACGCTAACCCCCTGCATGCTAGAAATGACATGAAGCTGCATGGACACTATTACACTAACTTGAATACTGTTGTACATTTGTTGTACATTTTCTGAGGAGAATGAAGATTAACTCTCTGCCACAATGTTGTGTGAGGTTGGTTGCATCGGGGACGTTGCTGTGTGGTTGCTAAGGTGTTCTGAGTGGGTTCTACTGAGTGGGTTCTACTATTTAGATGGGTGGTTGTTAAGGCTTTGTGATGCTTTACTATGTGGTTGCTAGGGTGTTCAGGTGGTTGCTTACTGGCCCCACCCACATGTCTCACTTATAATCTGATATCTAGATTTAGAAGTTTCTAGAAGATTCCAGAAGTTCCTCCTTCAGTGTAAGCCTGTTGGACAACTTTACAAAGGTGATGTGATCATTTTGAGAAGTACCAGCACACATCCTAACAAGTGATATGGTTTGAGGTTTGACTCATGTCTCTGACAACATGATAGTGAAGTGTCAGATTTAGTCTCTAAAGTTGGTGATTTGTGTTTTCAATAGAAAATCTATGCTAGCATGTCACACCTCTGTCACCTCACTCACTCACTCACTTACACACACATACACACACACACACACAGAATAGTTAATGTTGACATGCGTCATCATCCTCATGTATAAGTTTCAGCAGAGCTGAGAAACTTCATTTAGTTTTATCATCTGAGCTTCAGTTGGGGGAATGTTGGGAAGACGTTAAAGGACCTTCTGTCTCTCAGAATGAGTCTGGACTGAACAATAGCAGTGAGGAACGTTCAGACAGAAACAGTGTAATTGAACTCCTGGGTTTCTGCTGCTGGGAGTCGACTAGAAAGGTGGACCAGAAAAGTGGGAGTAAATCTGAATCTTCATGCAGTCTGAGTGCTTTCAAGAAATGAGTACAAATCATATTGCCTTTAAAATGCATTTCTCTTCTGAAAAATATCACACATAGCATACAGTGTGTACAGTAGTAAAGCAGGAGTCTCTGGAGTTTTCTGGAGATCCACAGACCTGCAGAGTTTAGATTCAGGTGTGCTTCATTAGGGTTGGAGCTCAACCCTGCAGCTCTGTGGACCTCGATGAAGATCTCTGATCTACAGTCAGGGTTAAAATCACAGATCTGTTCTAATATCTGATGAGCTGCCTACCTAGGTGCCATTTCACAGCTTCACATGTTAATAGAATAGCTGTTTAAAAGTGGAGATTAGCAGATTTGACTGGCTCTCCTTTATGTAACACTTTAAAAGGCCTGTAGTGTTAAACGTCCTCAAACCCATTTCCAGCCCACAGTCCGTGTTGTTGCTGGTTATTTAGTGACAGGAGATTGTAGTGTAAACACACAGCATGGGAAATGATGAATAACTCAACATGTTTAGGTGTAAACACGCAGGAGGGATTGTGCTGAGAAACTGGGAATCCAGATGTACATTTAGCAGTGAGCTGGTAAAACGGTTCAGAGCATGTTAATATAATCAGGTTTTCAGATTAATATAATCAGGTTTTCTCTAAATTGATCTTTATTAAACAGCATGTGATCTGTCTGTGATACAACAAACAGAAACAACATCTTTGACATCATTCAGGAAAAAGGCAACAAGATTTTGAACTTTGACATAATTACTGTATCAGACTTCTTGCTGTGCTGTTAATGAGAACAAATGATTCCATTATCTTCACTGTGTTAGGCTGTGTTTTAAAATGAGGGTGTAAATTGTGGTTTGTTTGTTGTTTGGAAATGTAACAATGTTCCACACAGAGTTTAAATTTCTTTTTTATTCAGCCATAAATGCCCCTAATGTTACATTGTGACAAAGTGCCAAAATATTGTCTGAATGTTACTGTATGTTTAAATGTACTCCCATACTAACACATTGAGTGTATGTTTTGACTGGATTTGAGTTTTCTAGGTTAGTGGTCAGATCTTGGTTACTCAGAGTTGCAGGTACAGTAAACTAGTTGTCCACAAGCAGTATATTCTTCAAGTAAATATGTACATATATGGCTGTAAATTAACTAGTACAAAAACAAAACAATTTGTCCATGTGGTGGATCATTTGGATCAGAACAGCCTGCAAACTTGACCAGACTGTATGTCTATCAACAAAAGTTTAGATACTAGTCTACACTGATTGTAACTAGCCATACTGATGCAAACTCACAGCTCAGTGCAGTAACACTGACACAGTGTTGAGCTTTAACACTGCAGACCTTCAAGAGAAAGTGTTCAGGTTCTGTGTTATGAGCTCTTGCCTGTTAATTTTCGCTCATCTTTAATAGCTGCTGATCTCTGCTGGCTCATCGCCGACGCTTGAACGTCCATCCGCAGAGTTTCAGACGAGAGCTCGTTCTGGAACCGTCTCCAAACATTCATTTACATTTATGAGCTCAATTTTTTAATTATTTGACGTGGGGAGATGCTGTTTAGTCAGATAAAAGATGTTACAGCCCATATTGTGTGTGTGAGTGTGTGATAGGGTTGTGTTTATGAGCGCGAGAGCTTTATGATGCCTGAGGTAATTGTGGGATTGATTAGCGAGGAAGGGTCCGATCTTCCCTCTCCCTTGCGGAGGGCCGCACAGAGAATCGTTCAGGCGGGAAGACAGACACACTGAGCCTAATCGACTTCTCCTCTTTCTGGCTTTGTCAGCCCTTTCCTCCTGCAATAAAGACAGATTAACTTAAGGGCAATCAAAAGAGTATTCAATTCATCACTTGCTTGGTAATCTTTTCCCTCCCCCCAATAAAACAGAGAGAAATAAGAGTTAAAAGAGCTGAACAGAGCCAAGAGCAATATCTCTGCTTTATGAGGGGCTGACCCTAAGAATTCTGGGATGGATGTGCAGTCACTGTTTCTTAGTTTCTGTAACACGCGTCAGATAGGTTTAATTGCATCGTAACTCATCTTGAGTACAGTCTGTAACGGCCTGTGGAAATGCACAAATAGAGTCAAATAAAACAAACTAACAAGGCAGAATTTCTCATTTATCTCAGTTAATCACTGAAGAAAGCGGTTGGTGTGGAGTGTGACTGGTTTGATCACATGGGACATGTTCTTGCATTCACAAACAGCTTGACAATGTGAGACAGTGAAACAATAAGACACGTCACTCGTGTTTCGTTCATGTTTACACAGAAAAACAATAAAAACGGTGCAGATGCTGGATTGTGTCCTGTGTGTGTGTGACTCTTTAAATGAGATTAAACACTTTTTTTGTCACCCTCAGTAACATAATAGTATTTTAAAATAACTCATTTGGAACTTGAGGTGCTAAATGTTTATTCAGTAAAAACTATTTATAAATGAAAATTAGTTTTTGTGGTTAAATGAAACATTTATTTAAACCAAAAGGCTGTTTTTTGATTAAACAGTTTTAATTAAATGTTCAATTTAAGCACAAAAATATTAGAATAAGTCTTCATTTATAAATGCATATGAATAAATGAGGTAAACACACAGTTTTCTTTGTCTTAATGAATCATGAGTGTTTATCTCGGTTGTCAGGGAGCTGTGGTGAGAATTAGTATGTAGGAACTGAGAGCTTGTTCTTGAGGGCTGGAAGGGTTTAAGCTCCAGCGACGGGCCGTTGCTGCTCGAGTCAGTCACTGTGAACATGACGAGAGCTTTGATCATTTCCTCTGGCTCTCTGCTGGACACACATCAGCAGCTTCTGCCCTTGTATCTCTCCCATCTGTTGTGGTGAGTTTTGTCAGAGAAAAGTTTTAAACGCTGTCTTAAAAGCGTGTTTTACTCCTCAGACTGACCTCCGGTCTGACTGCTCTGCAATCGGCACACGTCTGATGTGATTTGCTTTGGAAAAGCAGAAGGTCTGTTCTGCTGTCTGCAGACTGGAAACTGATGCCATTTTACAGCAGCCTGTGTCCTTGATCCATATGGAGGCCACAGCGTTCACCTTGAGATGTGTTCAGTGCTGGCCATCCTTATTAACACTCATTCTTACAGTTACTCAGCTAACAGGAAGTGTTCTCAGAATGTTGGCTTATGTTCTCAAAAAGGCTTCTCTTGCAGTAATGTTAGTAGAACATTTTTCTAACGTCTACAGTGTTTGTAGTAAAACCTTGGTTATACAAAAGGTAATCAATTCACAAAAAACACACTAGACTAAAGTCATGCATGCAGTGTGTGTTCATGCGTGAGCGCATGAGTGTGTTTGTTCTTAATGTGTGTTTAAATGTTGTGTGTGATCTCTTGGGATGTTGGCATGTGTTGATGTGTTATATTCCTGAAGTCATACATCAGCACATGCGTGAGGTTCTTCTGCTCGAGAAGAACCAGGACAGATGTTTTCATCTCTAATGTGTGTGTGTGAAAATGTGGAGAATAATTATGCAACACACACAGATGTCTCACTCACAATAATACAGCCGTTAGAAGAGACCCAATCACACTTCATATCATTACAACCCACAACAGACTGACAAACCCAAAAAAACACACAAGTTCATTTTCTCACGTTTGACAAACACAGATTGAGAAGAGAACAGTGAAGACCTGCTGGAATGACGTTTATTCAGGCCAGTGTGAAATCAAGCAGAAATATAATTATCGGTTATCAAATGTTTACATGTGTGTTGCAACATAAGTTGAAGTTTTGCCAGCTGTGGCCCAGCTAACAGAACGTTCTCAGAACATTGGCTAACAAAGCCAAAGGTTCCCAAAGTTATCAAAAGCACTCTTGCAGTAATGTTAGTAGAACATTTTAATGTTATATATCACATTTCAAAAACGTTATTCTTAAGTTGCTAGTAGAATTTTTTTAAACTACACAATTTTGAATAAAATAAAACAATGTTAATACAACATCTAAAAGCAGGATGTTTAAACATTCCTAGAACCTTTCATAATGTTTTTGTGACTTAGGGATGTTAGGGGAACATTCTTACAACCTAAAATTGTTAGCTCAGGGGCTGCATGATACAGCGTCAAACGTTTTTTTGATGCTGTATCAAAGGCTTGTGTTTTTCTTCTAATATCAGCTGAGATGATGCATCACATCGACATAATGGATCCACAAACTGAAGTATCACACAGTGTTAAGTGTCTGAACTGTGTGTGCGTGCCTCACTTTCAGACGCGTGGAGTCCAGGTGTGTGATCGGTGCGTGTTTGTCAGATCTTGATGTATGTGGTCTGTGTTTCAGCTCTCTGAATGTCTGACCACAGGATATCCGACGCACACAGTTAAAGAACATAAAGAAACAGAAAAATGAGCCACACAAAGCAGTGACAGGTATATTAATAACTGTGGCTGAAGCTGCTATTTCTGTAAAACAGCACACACACTCTCTCTCACACACACACTCTGTCTCACACAAACATACACACTCTTACACACACACTCTTACACATGCACTTACACACACACACATGCACACTCTCAAACACACACACTCTTAAAGACACACACACACTTTTGCAGTTAAATAACACAACAATGCTGCTCTCTCTCTCTCTCTCTCTCTCTCTCTCTTTCAATGAAGTGATGTATAGATAAAAATAATCTCCACTCGCTCTGTTTCTCTCAGAGATCCAGCAGTCAGAGACAGGAACATGTTTTCACAGTGTCAGTGTGTTTGTGTTCTCTGTGTTGAAGGTGTTACAGCAGATATCAGTGGAACTATCTTCTCTGGTCAGTTTTTTCTTTTAGGTCAAATACTGTCATGGTGGAGCAACGTTTTAAAGAGAATCTCACAGAGTTAGTTCGTTAAAACGAGTTAAACTCTTAACTCTCAGATTTACACTGACCTGAGGGCGTGTTTTTTTGACCTGGGGCAGTAAATAACCACCTAGCAACACCTTAGCAACCACTCAAAGTTTTGCAGGGACAAGCCTCAGTCAGATCTGCTGCCTCTGCTGGTTCAGAATTACCTTTAGAGATATAAACATCTCCTCACAGGTTTATGAGGACGCTTGATTTACCAAGAGGATGATCAGCATCATAACAAAATAATGACTTTCCAGGAACCATGTCATTAATTGTAAAAGACTGCACTTAAGCTCAGATAAATATGTGGCAGTGTATGAAACAGACATTAAAGCACTGAGATGTTAGTAAAGCTCTGACTAATGTGTGCAGACAGCAGTTTGAGATGATCAGTAACTCCAGACTTTACTGTGTGTGTGTGTTTGTGTGTTTGTGTGTGTGTGTGTGTGTGTGTGTGTGTGTGTGTGTGAGGTTCACAGGGGTGATCTGCTGGTCTGATGGAGGACATTATATGCTGTATGTATTTACTGTTGAGCTACACCCATGTGCAGTCCCAGCTAACGGGGAATGTTACCAGAACATTGGCTTATGTTCTCTAAAAGTTCTCTCAAAATTGTTCTTGCAGTAATGGTAACAGAATTTTAACGTTATATGTACATATATGTCAAAAACATTCAATTTAAGTAGTTGGTGGAACATTTTAAAAATCTTACAGAATTAAAAAAAGTTTGAATAACGTTCCCAAGCATCCAAGCAATAACGTTAACACAACGAAAATGGACTTTTTCAGCATTCCAAGAACTTTCAAAATAAAGTTTTTAATGTACATTTTATTTATGCAGACAGCAGATGTTTAATCCAAAGTGATTTTACAGCACATTCAACTTACACATTTTATCAGTATGTTTGTTCCTTGGAAGTCGAGCCCACAACATTTGCACTGCTAACACAATGCTCTACCAGATAGGCTGCTGGAATACTTGATGGAAACGTTATAAAAACGCTCTTACAGCCTGTAATGGTTAGCTGGGGCAGTGCGGGATTTGGGGCATCTCTCAGGCTTTGATGCAGTGTTGGATGGTGCTTGATTTGCAGCTCAAACTCTCCTGCAGCCTCTTTCAGCTCTTAATACTCTAACTGGCTTTTTTTTCTTTGAACGCTGCCAGATTTCATCACATCCAGCTGAACGAAGCGCAAAATCTGAATTTAGGCAGCAGTGCAGCTGCCAAAAGCGGTTTGAGGGGTCTGTATTCATCACATGCAGAATGTGATACTGTTACATTTTGCAGATGTGCTGATGTAATGATCTTCTGATTCAATATTCTGATTCATAACTCAGAGTGTCTGTTGACCTGCACAGAATAAATACTATTTACTGTATTTACTGTACTTACTGTGGTAAATACTGTACTGTTTAGTTCAGTGTGGGTGACATGAGTAGGAATATCACATATCATTTAAATATAATGATTTTAAACTTTTGATTAGTCTCAATATATATCCAAGCTTATTTTCATAGAGAAGTGATTCATTTTACTAATTTATGTAGATTTTTTTAAAGTGATTCAAAAGCTGTTTGAAATAAACAAGGACCTCATCATTTAAAACTTCATTTTACCAGTCATGTTAATGCAATTACAAATACATAATATATAACTTTATTAAAGGGGTCCTTTCACTTTTTCTTTTTTAACGTTAGTTAGTTTGTAATGTTGCTGTTTGAGCATATAAAAGTTTACTGTAAAAACGATGCTCTCTTTAACATAAAAATCGCTTTTTAAGAGCTACAACGAAAGGCTCGTTGGGACTACAACAAGTTTCTTCCAGGCTTTGTGATTCAAAAATTACATTAACTCCGCCTTCATGAATACATAAAAGGTACAATAAAGAATGGCTGTAGTAGTGTGTTGTTGTGTGTTGTAGTGTGTTGTTGCCATGCCAACAAAACACTAACCAATCAGAGCCATTCAGTTTTTCAAAAGGAGGGGCTTCACAAAACCTGGAACTCAAAAGTGCATTTTTGACAGACAGGAAAGAGAGGTGCAGCAATAATGTAAAATGATTGTTTTCTTTATTAATGAAGCATGGAAACGTGTTCTAATGTACCTCAACAAATTCAAGCAAAAACACTGAGAGTTTCTCACTAGCTTGTTGTTGGCACATTAGCACAGAAATCCCTCGAACCCTGAACACGTTTTCTGGCCACGCCCTCCCTCATTTACATTGCAGATACTTATTTGAGGAAAATAAACCTGGCAGGAGTTTTGGCAGCAGCCTGTCGGCCCCGCTAAATGTGTTTTCATGTTCTCTGTGTCGTGTGATGAATTGTGACGCGGTTCTCCAGTTTCTCACCTGCAGGCGGGACGTGTGTGGAGCTCACAGGTTCTCTGAGTCAGACACGCCTCTCCAGCAGAGACATTTACCATCTCATGACATCATGCCCTGAGCACGGCCTCCCTCTCTCGCTCTCTCATCAGTTATGACATCTAAAATGACTTTGTCTCTAAGTGCACTCCACGGGAAGGTCAGGAGGGTTGTTAATGCCGAGCACGGCTGAGATTCACGGGTGAAATCAGCGTATGTGACTGGGCCTGCAGTCTGCAGATCTACTCTGAAAGTCAACCTGCTCTTGAGTTGTGTGTCTGTCTCGGCCTCTTCTGTGTGACCATTAAAGAGACAGTTATAGAAGTCAACATACATTAAACATTCACTCTCTTCAAATGTTTCTGATTATGTTGTGCTTGAGATTTAAGAGAGAAAATGTTGCTCTTTTGTCACATTCTAAAAAATAAATAAAGTTCTTGAAGGGTTCTTCACAGAGATGATAGAAGAACCATTTTTGGTTTCTCAATGAACGATTTAATCAAAGGTTCTTAAAAAAAAATTTTTTTATACCTTTCTTACAGTCCTAATTTATTTCTACTACCAAGAACCTTTTGTGAAACAAAAAGGTTCCACTGATGTTTAACGTTCTTTAAAGAACAACAGAGACAAAAATTGTTCTTCTATGGCATTTTTTAGGTGTATGTTTCTTTCAGACCTTCAAGTGTCATACAGAGACACTTTTTATCATCCATTTAATTCCAGACAGATAAAATCAACATCACCTGCATGTTTCTCTTGCTGAATATTCAGTTTCAGTTGAAAGCATGTCCAGTGATGGCGGTAAAGTAGGCTGCAGATGTTATAAATGTTCTGAGACATCATCAGTGAGACTCAATATAAACACAGAACGTTCAGCAGTGTAAACAATCACAGTATCACATCCACTGACCTTTAAATGTGCAATAACTGTTATTGTGTCTGTGAAATCATTTATCTGTTTATTCATCTGTGTTGTCTTTCACAGAATCTCATGCTCTTGCTCTTTCTTTCTCTCTTCACAGAAAACCTTCTTACCTGCTCATACAGAAGAGGACATCTTCACTCATCTGGGTTTAGACTTCATCGAGCCTTCACAAAGAAATGCCTGAGTTCTTTCTGATCGGCTAAACCTGCAGTGAAAGCTGTTAAACTGCTGGTTACCCGGCTCACACTGTTAGGTTTCCTTCCTTAACGTGTCCAAAAAAGTTGTAGGAACTTTCAATACATCCAGGTTTGTAGACGTTGCATTAACGTTATCGCTCGTTTATAAGAACATGATTCAATTATTTTCTCATTAAAAACATTAATTCTGTAACTTTTTAGAACGTTTCAGTAACAACTTAAGAATAACTTTTTTGATATATGATACACAACTTACAACATCATTATTATCAATAAACTGTCTGTTCTATGGTTTTCAAAGCATTTTATAGTAAATATTGCATAAAGATTAGTTTTGTGTACATTCTGCATAAAATTGTATTAGCTATTAAAAATCCCAAACCATCACTGAGCTTCATTACCATAAAGGTTTTTTCAGCCAATGGGAGGTTCTGAAAAGTTTCACATCAAGTGCTGTGACATACTGAATAATGCTTCTAATGTAGCCCATGATGTTTAAAGCTGCAATCCGTAACTTTTATTTTTGGCTAATAATAAACAAAAATCAATTAATAAGCAACTGCATGACAGATCAGTTATTTTACCCTGATTCACAACAGCAAGTTTATAATAATTTATAATAATGACTTATAATTTCAGCTGTTTGGCTCAATTTCCCAGGAAACGTCAGTTTGACTAACTTCAACATACATAAAGAAAAGTATGTAAAGTAAACTGCAATTTTATGTTTTAAACAGAGATGGTGGTAGAGAGGTGGAGGATATGAATTGTAGCTTTAAACAGGAAACATTATCACAAAACAAACTCTATCTTCTGTCACTCTAAAGGTTTTTGTGATAATCACTGACTGACTGTAAATAATCCTGCTTACTGTATTTCATGGCAAATTTCCAGATAATAAATGTTGAGTAGATGAATGAACTGCGTATTAGAGTTGAAATGATTGTGTAAAACGTTGTACGAGAGAAACAGGTTTAATAATCAGTTATACAGTTAGTGGTCATGTACAGGTCGATATTGCAATATTTACTTTATGAGACGAGACTGAATTAAACCTGAGAAGAGACGGATGGATGGATGGACAGAGAGAGATGGAGAGAACACTCTGAGTCTTACACTCACAGTTCATTTGAACTAGACTGACAGTTTAAGAATCTCATTGAGTTTGTAGGTCATAATTTTCATGATAAGAGTTGGAGGTGATCCAGTGTTTTAATGTTACTGTGAAATGTTGAGTTTGGCTTCTGTCCTCATCCACCAAAAAATGTCTTTTCCTGAACTGTTCATGTAGTGTTGCAAACTTATTTATTGTGTGTGTGTGTGTGTGTGTGACCAGTTACACCATCAGAGTGAGGACATTTTGGCTGGTCCTCACTTTCTGACACCCCTTTAAAGAGCTGTTTGAGGGTTTAAATTGTGTAAAGGTTAGGTTTAGGGAGAGAGTCAGTTAGTTGAGATGGTTAAGGTCAGAGTAACAGGCTAGAGATTGAATTGTGTCAGTGAATGTCCTCACAAAGATAGCTGTACAAACGTGTGTGTGTTCCCATGAGCTGCTGCTCTGGTGTGAGTGATGATGTCTTGAGGAGCATCACAGGCCAGATCTTCCAAACACAGCTCCTATTTAAAGATCCTTAAGTAGAACAGCTCAGCCATTTCCAGGACTCGACCCCAGGGCCTCTCTCTCTCTTCCTCTCCCTCTCGCCCCTGCTTCCTCTTTCTACCTCCTTTCTCCCCCTTTCGATTACTGACCTGTTTCAGATCACAGCAGTTTAATGGTTTAATACCACACTATGAAGGAATAGTTCACCTAAAAGTCTTATAAACTTACCCTCATGCTATTGTAGAAGTATATGACTTTCTTTCTGTGGTTCTTGTGTGTCATGTGACCATCCGTTGTTTGCATTGTAACAAAAACGTTGCTAAAACCAGTGGAATTCGCTGTTATCGATGTGTTGCCATATTTGATTGGATGTGCTTTTTGGAGCTTTAAAATCTCGGGCACTATTCACTTCTATTATAAAGCAGTCTATGTTGTTTTAGATTTGCAGTTTCCACTTCTCTTGTTTAATCATAACCTCTGATGCTTTATTAACTTTTATTCAATATGTTTGTGCCCAGTTAATAATTTCCCTCTATTTTGTAAATGAAGAGTGTTGGAAAGCAGAGCCCAACGTAAAGTTAAAAATAACTGCAGATAACCACAAACCAAAGAGACAAAACAAACAGAATCACATGTACAGAATCACAGTTTATTTAGGGGTGATTTAATGATCTGTAACGTACCTGGAGAATCATGTCATTAGCATCTCATTCATCACAATGACAGCTTGTTCATCTCTCCCTGTTCAAGTTTATTGGCCAGAACAACTTCTGTTCTCAACTGGACCTGATGGATAAAAACCACTAAAAGATACCAGCACAAAAACACTTTTTAAGGCAGTGGGGGTTTAACAAGTGATAGTAAAAGCAGATGGTAGGTCTTGACTATATGTATCTCATACATATATCTTGTGCAACACTTTCTCTGTTGGGTCGAAGGTTTGTGTTCAGTGAGTTGCTGGTTAAAGGTGAGACTGAACATATGGAGAGATTCACTTCTGTGTTTTAAATGTTTCCCTGCATTCAGGCCACCAATCAGAAGCCGGATATCAAAGTAATGTTGGACCTTATCCAAACCTTACAGTTCAGTGGAGAAAGTGTACTGTACACTGTATTATGACCTACATATCATATCAGAAACTTGTTAGTTTACAGAGGCCAGTGTCTTTGTATGATCTGACTGTAAACAGATGTTTAGCTGGACAGTGTTTTATATGCTGATTTGAGTGTGTGAGTTTGTTTTGTCAGATGTCGCTCTTTTTGTGCGTTTGTTTTGAATGTTTATTTTTCCTGAAATGTATTTGAGCAGCAACTCTGGTTATTAATCAAATCTCACTGTATTTTGGAGGTGAAATATTGTATTCTGTGATTTCATTTATACTGTTCTTCAGAGCGTCAGTCGGAGGGTAAGTATTTCTCTATCAGATCCTGTCCTGTCTTCAGAGAGCTCTTCAAAGCCACACCTCCTCTAACACATGAACACACTGATGACAGAAGATTACAACACACAGTTTGACAGGCAGGTCACTGCAGTGATTGGATGAACATTTATGGTCCTGTGCCTTCCACAGAAGATGCAAAATATATTTAGACCAGTTTACTGTGACTGTTTTCAGGATGTGAAGAAACTTTCAACCAGCATAAAAATGGAAAAAATGCCTTTAAATTGAGCTAAAGAAAGTAAAGTTTTAATAAAAGTTGAGTTTTGAATATGTGCTTTTGGCACATTCAAACTTAAATATGTTTTATGTGCTGACAATAAAGCTCTGCTATATTCTTATTATATTCGTATATTTTTTGTAATAAAAAATACTTAGCTTAGAGCAAGAATTCTTATAGTCTTAAAGGGACAGATCACCAAAAATGAAAATTCTGCCATCATTTACTCACTCTCATGTCTTTTTAGTGATTTATTTCTTCAGTGTGAACCACTGGTACCAAACAAAATCGAAGCAATGCTGTGAGGAAAGATGAAAACTGGAGAAAAGGTCAGAGTGTTTAATGAAGATGACCCAGAATCAACCTGTTTTCAGAACATCGATACATTTGTCCATTATTGATGCTTTCACAATTCTAAAAGTAACTTTATAAATAACTCTGGTGTAGATGTGGACAGTGATTTATTAATTGTGCTGTCGACTGAAGTGAACATGGTCAGCCAGAGAAACAGAAAGTGTCTGAAGAAATAAAAGTAAGTGGCCACCCCTCACTTCCTATGTCCTCTTCCTGTGTTCACTTCCTGGTTCCAATTTCTGTGTTTACTTCCTGTGTCAACTTCCTGTTAGGCTTAAGATTTTCAGATTGTCTATAATAGGATTTTGATAATTGGTCATTTAATGAGCTCTTTTATTCTGAATGCTTTAATTTCGCGTGGCTTCCCACTGACAAAATAGGATAATGGTGGTGTTTTTTTATACAAAATAACACTTTAAAGCATAATTATTCCGGAATATTCCAGGTTCAATACAAGCTCTACTGATGTGCTTGTGGTGTGAAAATACTTTACACTCGTCCCTCAGGTTTTGTTTTTAAAATCAATCATCAGTTACAGTAACTGCCACAGTTTGAAGGTTTAAAAGCAGAAATGCTGAGCTGGTATTTTATAAAGCATAAATTGTTAGTTTATGAAGTGTTCTTCGAGCTGGATTGTTTGTCAATGTGAATTTGATTTTGCAGTGTGAACACAGAGCTGTTCTAGATTGATTCATGTCTGGTTATGTGGCACGTGTGTGTAGAATTCCTCTGTTTGGGTTTTTCTCTGTGTAAAAACATTTACAAGAGTAAATGTTATACTGATAAAACTACAGAAACCTTCAGCTCCAAAATTTGTTGAACTGATGCAGTAATGATGCTGATTGTGCGTGTGTGTG
>JAZGTK010010403.1:0-16415 GCA_036877625.1 Ambastaia sidthimunki | reverse complement strand
TAGAAATCACTAGATGGAGAAAGAAAAGCTTTTAGTGTTGGTTGTGTGAGTGCTGGAGTGCTTTTCTGCCCGTTAATTAATCAGCCATTCTGCTGAGCTGAATAAGAGGCGCGCTCGGCTGCTTTTAAAGGGTGCCAGAGCTCTCTCCCCTAAGTGTCTCCCCGCATCTGCAAAACCTCCTCTGGGCTGACACTGCTGCTGTTGTCTCTCTCTCCCTATATCTCCTGTAATGAGAATTTAATGTGTTTTCAGTGTGTCTACTGTATGTTATCCTGATGAAAAAATGGGGCAACCATATAAGCCGTGTCTGGCTCAAGTAAACATCACAAAAGTATAAAGTATTCACAAACAATTGTTCCTACTAAAAGTATTTGCATTTTTACAATAGTAAAGTTTGTGTCTGAACAAACTGCTCACACAAAAACAGTTGTGTGCCACTAAATACCATCAAAATATTTACTAACAATAATTTGCAGTGTAAGTTTTCACATTCAAAGGTTTATTCTCTGAAAAGGTAACTGACTGATTTTAGTAAAAGTTGTTTGCACAGTGTCCTAAAATGAATAAATTCTTTAGTTTCCAAACAGTTTAAAGACCAGCATAGTCTCAGATTGGGATACAAATGGCAACAATAAATAATGAATCACAGTTCAATGTTTTGTTCTATATAACAAAAGACGTTCTGTTGTTTAATTTTGAAAACCTCTTTGTTTCTTTGTCCAGACTTTGTCTAGAAAACCCAGGCTGCATGTGAATAGGTCCTGAAAGACAAAAAGAGTAACCAAAAAACAAAGTGAAATCCAAAAAGAGTGTATAGAGGAAGTTTAATCTAGTTTCTGGGTTCTCTGGGTCCTTAGGATTCATCTGCCTTAGTCTGAAGAACCGGACAAGTGCTACTCATGTGTTCCGCCCCTGAGCTTTTCTCTTCTTCTCAATGCATTTCTCTTATTCTATTTCCCCTTTTATTCTGCATTTCCTCCTTTCATATTTGTTCAAGAACTTCCTGCCTGTCACTCATTGAAGAAAAGCAATTCCACATCTCTTTCCCATTGAAGCACATACGAGAAAAAAGCACACATGCACTCAGACGTGCACGTGTGTGCGCTCACACAAAGCATTCACTTAGCGGTTCCTTCTGGATGCATCTTGTAGCTTAGCAACAAGTCGGGCTGCTGCATACTGTTCCGTTCTGTTTTTGGAAACAGGCGGATGTGAAAGCTTATTTCTTAAAAGCAGAAATCTTAGATTGGTTTAAATTATATTCACCTCATTATTCCATCTCAGCTTGATTGAATTGAAAGGGAAATGTTTTATTTTCTTGCGTTTTTAGACTATTTTTGAGGTGCACAATTTTAGAATAGAGGGTTTAGAATAACAGACTTGATTACCATCTTACTGTTAGACATAGATTTGCCTACCCAGCATGCACTCTGCCTGCAGTAGAAAGGCTGAGCCGGTGTGACTGGTGTTTTAGTAAAATGGTCCAGGCACAAATTAAGCTTCACCTGCACAAGTGTGAATGAGAGGACACGGGAGGGGTGGTCGAACATTGATGGCCTGTCTAAATAACGTTACACCAGCCAAAACATTTCTAATTATTTCTTCAATTGCAGATGGCATATAAAAAGTGCCATCACTTCTGGTTAGGGAGCTCGGAAACTGGCCTGTCATTGCAGGCTATCTTTTGTTGTCAAATTTCATTTCTGAAAACGTCTACCAATTAGAGTGCGGAAACCCGATGCAAAATTATTCAAGGGGAGAGCTGTGGAAAATTGATAGGTCCCTTCCTCTCCTCGTCCAAACACGGATGTGCCTGTTACAGCGTTCCTGATCTTTTGGTCTTCTTCACAATTATTCATCTTCCTTACTCGCTATGTGGGTCATGTTTAATCAGCAGGTCAGGGGAATAAGGTGAGACTTTTTTCATCAGATTTGAAGTAGAATGATGTTTAGGCAGGATTAAATTATAGTGATGCCATGTAACACTTATAAATTTAATGCTGGTTTAACAGATAGTAGAGATATTTTGGTCAATATAGAATTCCAGCCCTGATTAAATACACAATATAGTCACGGCTGTGATGGGAAACACATGTTCACCAATTTAACGTATGTGTAATTGTGCAGCGTCCATAGAGGCCAACTATTAGAGGGCATATATTTTTATATTTAGTAAGACACAATGGTATAGTGGGACTTATTTTGTATCTGTATTTGATTTGGTTTGTGAGTCTTTGAGAGCCATTTAATTGGATTATGAAATATTTTATAAAACATTTAATTTATAATACAACTTTTATATATATTAAATAATATGCACAAATTGTGCATGATAATACCTAACAATTGCATTAAAGAAATATTAATTCTGTATTGGCTTCAACCTTCATTTACAAGCTTTTAGCAAAGGGATGGCACATAATTGATTTGTTCAATGAAATGGTGTTTTAGTCGTTTGTGTCCTTAGTATTTGTATTATGAGGTTGTGTTATAGTGTAAATATAGTCATGATTCTCAATAACAGCCCTGCCTTTTGTATGTTTTGTTGAAAAGCAGAAACCTTTGCTACCCCAAGGTTTTGTTGTTCAGTAAAATCAGTTTATAATGTTTCTTCCGCCGGTTTCTCAGGTGTACTTACCCACTCAGGCTCTTGTTCTGGTCTGGGGTAATATGGTAATAATGTGTGTTAAATAGGCATGATAAAGAGTGCTTGAATGGAATTGATTTTTGATTTGGGAGCGTGTGATTGGCAGAAGAATGACGATTATCAACCAGATGAGCTTCTTGAAATCAAATTGGGGGATTACATCTGGACTCCCCAGACGGTCCCTGAATGTTTCACATGTGCACTCGTTAGTGTGCGTACTTCAACGTTTTTGTCCAGGTCTTTTTTTTTTTTTATAACACTCTCTTGTGCTTTAGGACTGACAGCATTTCTTGGTCCATTTCGAGAATGAAATTGCTCTGTGCTGTATGCTTCTGTTTGAGGTACTTCCTAATGTTTAGGTCTCCATTGTCCAAGGCAGGCATGTCTGTTGAATTTATGAATCCCCCAACCTCCAACCCACCAACTTTAAATCATCACTTACCCAACTCCTAAGATCCTCTGACCTGAATTTTGTCTACACGTGTAAAACACAGAGAGAGAAGACCTGACAGGGGGTTGTGTCAAGACATTGTCACTACAGAGTGAGAAGATGAAGAATAAGAGAACAAATGTACAAGCTTGTAAGATGGGCTAACAGATCTTTTACAAGAAACATAATGCTTGTGTGTGTGTCTACAAGGGGGCATTTCACACAAAATTGAGTTTTCTGTCATTTACTTATTGTCAGGTTTGAAATTTGTAAAAATGTCTTGCTTCCTTGAAACAGAAAGGATACATATAATAAAATGTTAATAGTGACTAGGGATTGCCAAGTTTCATATAACCTCTGCGGTATGTTTAAGCCATAAGATAGCCTTCTTTGTAGCTTTGATGTGGGGAACACCCTAAAATTAAATTAGTTTACTAATTATTATGTTCTCTGCCAAAGCCCTTAAATCTCACAGCTGCTTATATTCAAATATGGCATGTCAAGATGTGTCACGACAGCTTTAGTCATTTATTTTTAAATGTATAGAAAAATACATTATGTGTATTATGTGAAAAATATGTGTTTGTGGTTCCTGGAAGGAAGAAAGTCATTTAGTTTTGGGACAAACTTGAGGGTGAGTAAATAAATACAGTTTTTAGGTAAGCTGTCTCTTTAAGGCAGGTTTTTCTTGGTTGTTTTGTCTTAATGACCCTATTCATTTAGTATCTTCTATCTCTCAACCTCTGTAGGATGTCGGCCAACTACCCAGTCACTTGTCTATAAAATTAATAGATAAAATCACGGCTTTTGTTGTTTTGCAGCTGAACACTAAATTCCCCTTCGCCTCAGTCACACAGACGTGGCGCTGACCCAAGGGAATCGATACCATTGGCTGTAGTTAATGTCGTGCTTCCCTGCCACTGGGAGAGGGAGAAAATAAATATCTTTACCCTTTATTGAACTTTCTCTTGTAACGGTGCTGTAGAATGAGCTTCTGTGAGCGAAAGAGCAGAGTGCAAATTAAGCCTTTCTTAGTCACCAGGTGTCATGGCAGGGCTTATCGGAGGAAACGCTATACAGAGGCAATGCCCTTATTTGATTCCCACTGCTGTCTCCCTCCTCTCACCTTACTGTCTTCTGACTGTTCATTTCAAAACTAGCATCTGCACCGTATGTGAAGTATATTCTGTATATAGCCACAGTGTCACTCACAGAGTTATCTTAGAAATTAATATAGTTACTTGCCGTTTTTAATCCCATTTTGTGTTCATCTTAATTTATGAAAGTCTCCATAAAACATGTCCAGGTCATATTTCACCCCCCTAAAATTGTTTATGCATACAGTAAACAAATGGCAGCAGTTTGAATCTGGTTTAGGTCTGTTTTTCTGTCTTTCTTTGCTTCTGATTTATTCATGCACAGTATGCATACTGCAAAAAAAAAAGTATCGTAGTATGCCATTCTGAGCAAACCGCTTATTTATCTTTTTTTCTCTCTCACTTTCTTTCTATCCCTTCCTCCATCATCCCTATTTCATAGCTTATAGCCACATTAATGTTGGGTTCCCTCTGTGTGTGACCAGCTGAGTTTATGATTATGTTTTCAGCTGCAGGCTATGTGTACATTCGAGGGTGAGGGTATGTGCACTCATGTGTGTTTGAGTGTAAGGTGTGTGTGTGTGTGTGTGTGTGTGTTTGATTAGAGCAGGACTCTTATTAAACATTGATGGTGTTGTTCATTTGGAGGGTGAACAGTGTGCTCAGTCACAATGGCAGCAGTAATTAAGGCGTTCTGGATATGATGGCTGCATGATGGAGTGTTGAAAGCATAACTGTGAAGCTCAGACGCTGCAGGGAAAATGGTTTGCCTCGAAACCAGAGGCTGAAAATAAATGTACACACACACGTTTTGTACTTTATGAAGGGCGGGGGTGTATGCGGCCTGCTGAACACCAACCAAACAATAGCAAACCTGTTGTTGTGGGTTCTTAGAACCTTATATGTTGAATATTGTAGCTTAAAGGTGATTTTTGTCTTCTATCCATATTATGTCATTTATATGGTGATAATACACAGTAAATGAGTAGTTTGACACAAGATTTGAGGTACATTTTATGTTTACGTATAAAGGAGTGTGTACACTTTAGGCTCTATAACTGCTTGTGATCTTGTGTTTGTTCATCATTTGTAATCAGCGTTTTGCCCTCATTTATAATGGCCTGAGGTGGGACTAATTCATTTTTAAAGGCACATATATTCCATGTACTCTCTCAATTGATATGAGCTCATAAATACTGCACGAATAGAAATTATTCAATAGAAAACAATTCATAAATGTCGCTACTGAAACTAAGCTGCACACATTGTATATCACATGCATATACCGTCAAGCTTCAATTAACTAGTTTTTACTCATCTTCTCTAGTTTCTGCTTCTCAGAAAGATTTTAAAAAGACAATAAAAAGACAATTGGGTGTTGTCAGCACTCTACTAATCTTCTGACATGAGTTAAGGCACTGGTCTAGACCTGTGATTTTGCAAGTCGTACCACAGAGCGAGAATCACACGCTCAGACAATCAACAGCTTCGCCCCAGAAGCTGTTGATTGTATTATTGTGACAGTATTATTGTGAACTCCAACAGCCTAAGCAGGTTTCCATGCAGAATACCATCACTGTCTATTTCAGCCAATTCCAATTTAGCTGTTAAAGGTCATATTATTTTATGTATTAGTATTTCATGGCCTCATTCGCTGTTTCAATCAATACAAGATTTGGATCAAGACATGCATGTGATTTCATCTGCTGTTCTTCTATTCCTCTCTCTCTTTCCTTCTGTTCTGAGCCTCATAAATTGTGTAAAGTAGCCGTGAGGGAGTGTGCTGGAGAGAAGATGGATGCTGCTACACTTTTCTGCTCTATTCTCTTAGCTCTCCAATCAGTGAGATTGAGAAGTGAAAAATGGAGGTGTTGTAACAGGGGCATAACTCTGCATCTGCCCCGCTAGATGAGCTGCTGTCTGCCTGACCTAATGCTGTCCACCCGGATCTGTTCAGAGCCCCATTTCTGTGGATACCTGTGTGTTTGTGTGTGTGTGTGTGTGTGTGTGTGTGTGAAGACAATTTGAAATGGCATTTGTTATTTTTTTATGTTAGCAGAAAAGTATTTTCAGGGACAGAAAGAGGTAATACTGTTAAATAAAAAGTTATGGAGGCCTAATTTTCTTTTTTTTAGCATAACATATCGTTGTTTGTAAAGCACAATAACACCAGGGATATTAACTTTAATTAATTAAACTATAAGTAGGGCTAAAGCTAAATCCATAAATTTTGCCGCTACCCTTTATCTTTGTTACATATTTCAATAAAACATATTTCAATATTTATCATATCTCATATATCAAGTTATTTTTTTCATGTGGATAAGTTTAAATTCTAAACAACAGCTGTAAGAACAAGCTACAAACACTCTACCATCTACAATACCCAGACTTGCGATAGAAACAGAGCAAATGAACCATTATTCAGTTCCAGTATAGACGGCTCAAATGATTATAACAGGAACAATCACATTGTTTCAGTATAAGTCAGTATGGGGTCATGCTATGCTGTTACACTGTGTGGCTAAGATAAACCAATAGAGCATAAATGTGAATGTGTGTTCACAGCAACACCTCCGGGACTGCAGCAGCAACATTAGACGCGCTTGAGTCACAGCAGTCTTTATTGTTCTTGAAAGAACAACAGAAGAAAAAGGCTGTATATGACAGCCTGAGATGGAGAGAGGGCAGCCGGTTGTTCATGTGGGTGTGTGTTATTAATCCAAAGCGAGACCTTTTCGGTGTGTGTCCCTGTGTGTGAGTTTCAGCTTGCTTTGAGACCTCTCTGTACGAGTTTAGCATCCCGAGTACAGGAACACATGTGCGCGTGTGGCCGCCGAGTCGCAGCGCTTTGGCTCGTTCCCACAGCGTTCCCACAGCGTCATCCCTCTGGAATGCTCGCGCTCGCACCGTCTGCCTAACAAGCTTTTTTAAAAAGACATGTTAATTTGTTTTGTCTTAATCTAATCCGCCTACTGTCCTTTATATCCTCCTTAAAGTCTCTCTCTCTCTCTCTCTCTCTCTTTTTCTTTCTCGAATAATCTTATTGGTCAGGAACCTAAAAAAATAAATTGAATTTCGGTGTTCTGAGTGTGTCTGAAGGGAGAATGAGGGGAATTTTGGAGAGTGGTCAGCACGCACTTGTTTTTGATGAAAGTACTACTTGTTCTCTGGTTGTAGAGTTGTAGTTTTATTGAAAAACAAGACTGTGTTCTTCTGAGAGAAGTTCAGCCATTTTCACTGCATGTTGAGCACCGTAACCACATATTTACACCTAAGTCGGTGCAATGCGTCAGGTTGCAAGCATATTTTTCACTTTCTCTGTGAAAGTGATGTGTAAAACTACAGCAAAACTGCAGCCAATCAGCATACATTTGATGCATAAAATAAATGAGACGTAGGATTTTGGACCAATGAGATTTGACTGTGGGTGTGGCTGCCCAACAAAAATTGAAAAGGGATAAACAAAATGTCTTGATACCAGATGGCTTTAGCTGGTTAGGACAAAAACTCAGATTGTCATGGCAGAGATGTAAGTTATCATTTACAGTAGTGCTTCATCACATCGTGTCTAGTTAAAACATGCTGTTAGATGTTTTACAGTATTCTTCCTCTACAGGTCATTCTGTTTTTATGTCCTTGTAATTGTTGACATCAACAATTATGTAATTGTTGACATCCAATCTAAGTTATGAAAACAATGTCTTTTCTGAACATACAATGTCAATGTTTGGTTGGTGTTTGGCAGACTGCATACCCAGCACCACTACCCCCAAAATACACACAAACACTGTATTATAAAGCCAGACTATCTGTGTGTTTCTTACTTTAGCGTTTGCTGTCTTTTATTTTCAGCTGTACTTTCACTGTATGTATATAACCGGTATGAGGCCCCGGTGGTTGATCCCCTGTTAAATGACTGTCTGATCCTCCCCACTGTGTCTGATCACTACATTTACCCCTCAGTGAGATGGTCGACATGGCTGTTTGGCTCTGTGTGTTGACAGTGGAATGCAACAGTTGTGGAAGGGTTGTGTCTGTGTCAGTTGAGCGCTGAGAGATTGATTTTGGTGTTTGTGTGTTAGAGGTCGGGAGATGACTGGCAGGCCTTTATCTTCACTGTCACACTTCCACAGTTCTGTGCCACAGCACAATATTTTGAGCAGGACAAATATCACATATTCTCCTCTTGAATGTCTGATAAGCACATCATTGTGGGTGTCTGGGAAGAGAAAGATGTTTATTGGGTTTTAGATGGGTAGAACAATATTAAGTTATAGCATAAAATATACATGGATTTTTTGTGTATTTATAAATATTATATATTTATAAATATAAGTATTTATAAATATTTTGTACTACATTAGTTGATTATTTATTTAAAAGGATGTTATTTACTTAAAACATTTCAAACTTTTAAAGTATGACTTTTTCTGTAGAACCCAAAAGATAAAATCCCAAATAATGTACTGGTGACTTCTTTCCTTGCAGTTGTAATAAATAGGAAATGCAACTTTCAAAAACACCAAAAAGCACCATATCATAAAAGTATCCTAACAAACTACAGAGAAGACAGTACATTTCAAAATTCCTTTTGTGTTGTACAGATGAAAAAAGGCATATGATTTTAGGAATATGAGTAAAAGCATTTTGGGTGAACTATCCCTTTAAATGACAATCATTCTGAATCATCTCTGTATGTCATTATGTGGTTACGGGTAGATCTGAAGCAGCTGTAACAAAGGCAGTTGATTATCTGTAACTGTATTGAGTCGTGTCTCTGGCTGCTTTAACTCAATAGTCTTCTCCCTGTAGTTTCTGATAAGTGCAGATGATAGGGCTGTAGTCTGGGTCGGCACATTAATGCTTGTCATAAGTGGCTACAATCTGGACCTATCAGCTGCTTGATATATTTGACTTTTTTTACTTAATTTTTTTATCCATCACATATAACATGTTAAGTGTTATTAGGTTAAATTGCCACAAGATAGGTGGTTGTCTTGTGTATATTTAGGTTTGTATACAACATGTGACATATAAGAATGTGTGCAGATATAAAAGGGTGGTTTGGCTTATGAATAGGTTGGTTTGGTTTATTTATAAAATTTACAGGTTTGAACCGCACATGGGACGTTCCTTGAGCTGTCATAATGCAATAATGAGCATCAGTACTCAGATACTCCCAAGTTACTTAATTGATCAATCAAATAATAGCATGGCCCTCTCCCTAACTCCCAAATTGTCAAAATAACAAAAATGGCCTTCCCTTACCCACCAGTTTGCCCTTGAGAAAGTCTCTTAGTCTACCTTAAGGTTGATCTATGGCGACAGTTCCTGTTTAATATGTCAGTGTTGCATTAAAAGTTGCAGAAAGAAGTTGTCAGTGTAACCAGAAGTTAACCAGTGTACACATTGTTAAACACTCTTACATCTGAAACAACATAATACAGTTTGTGTAGAGTAACCTGAGGCAAAGTTCCTTGTTTAAAGGGTACAATAAGCTATTTTAAACCTACGACCTTCTGGTTATGAGCCAGGTCAGTAGCCACTGTCTCACCACCATATCTAAGTTGACTGTGTTTTTTGCAACCGCATGGACCAGATCCAGCGGCTGAGAAGGGAGTATCTCCAGGCTTGCAGAGAGGGAGAGCTCCTGCCTAAGAGGAAGTGGAGGCCCGGGGGAGAGGACCAGAGTATGACCCACATCGGGTAAGATATCAAACCTTCACGCCACCCAATCAGATTTTCTCTCCTCTTCCCACAGGGTCTGAAACGAACACCTGCCAAGTGCCATGAGTCAGTATTTTGCTTTTAAAAGCAAGAAAGGGAACCGGTTTAAGTTGAACTGTAAGAATGACAGTCTGACCCTCACTGATATAAGTTATAATAGGTGCAGGAGTCGATATCCAAACTGCCTCTGTCTAACAAAACTGACTTCCCATTTTTAATCAGCACCCACAGACACTTCCACCAAATACATGGCCCCCTTGACATCGCCCCCTACTTTATTAAGAATGAGACAGAGCAGCATAATTTGTTTTCGACCAGAACACATAGTAATTCCCTTTTGTGTGAGATCAATAGTTATACCTTTCGAAAATTTAAATGAGGCAAAGTATGTTTGTTCAAAGCCGCAGTGTACAATGAAGCATCGTGGGCCATGGGATTAGAGAAGCAGATCGAATTAAACTAACTCCAAACAGCAATCACACAATCTAACGAGTCTGCTCATTAAGGTCGACACTGCATTTATTCGTTTGCTTGTCTGCACTTATTTATCTATTTATTCAACACTAATTATTCGGCGACTAAAGGAAACAAACATCCACCGTGTCAAAGCAAAACATAGTTATCAACTTCCATTTTTTGCATGAGATGACGCATGAGCGGGTTTTAGCACTGTTTTTGAGCTACCTACAGGCCCGATGATTGCATCATGGGAAAGATGAGTGTTGCCTGAAGGAAGCGTGAGAGGAATGATCATATTCTGTGACTTTACACACACATTCTTACTCTCAGACAGACCAGACATTCACAGCATGTTCCGCACACTGTTCTGTTACTGTGATGTAGCCTTCACCATGGATATAAATACTCTTCATGACAGACACATTATGGCTCTTTTCTGCTCTCAGATTTAGCCCTTTTATGGGTATAGCTTTACATATCTCACACACTCAACCCTCAGGGATGTTCATGGTAAACATGAGAAATGAGAAAGGGATTTATGCTCTGTCCCAAATTCTTAGTGAGCTGACTATGTAGGCTTAATAGGCACGTTCCCAACGTGAAGGCTGTTACAAAATGTAGGCAATTGAATTATACTGCCTCCAAGTTTTTGCCACATTTTAAGTCAGTATTTCATGTTTTGTAGCGTTAACTTCAAAACATGAAATACATGAAAACATAAAAGTCTTTAGCATTAGATCTGTTTTTACTTGTAAATGTAGCTTTGTACATTTGGCTTGTTGTTCTTAGTGCAAATTGTTAAATGCTTTCTTTGTAAGTTGCTTTGGATAAAAATGTCTGCTAAATGAATAAATGTAAATGTCTTGAGCTTTCTGTGCAGAGTTCTCTTTGCACAGAGTGCAGATATGCTGTCCATGTAAAATATTTCAAAACGGTCACTTATGGAGTTCTGTGATGGCTAGGATGCAGCTTTAGTAGACAGCTTCAGTGAATGCATTTGTTCTATTTAATTAACAACAAATTTGGCAACCAGAATCATCTAGGTACTTCATTAGATATTTACACACAGTTCTCCTCTCCAGTAAATGCCTGAACCTCTATCCACTGGAGGATCCTACTGCTGATGTCATTAGTGTTTCCTTTTCATTTGTGTTTATGCAGAGAGTTGCCAGGTGTACTCATTCATTCCAAACTGTTCTGTCATAAGAGTGTTCCAAGACTGGAGTTGGGTTGGATATAGAGTGTGTATAGAAGTTGATTAATGGTTGTTTATGCATGAGTTTCAAGGTACCAGTGCTATTGAGACATATCGAGTGCAGTCATTTGAGTGACCACAAGTTTACTTTTGAAGATACCTGAATGATGTGACATTTATGATGTCAGTATTTGTTTCTGTTGATCATTGAGGTTACTTTTTGATCATTGTGATGTCACTGTTTGTTCTTGTTAATTGATCAGTGTGATGTCAGTTTGTTCTTGTTAATTGATCAGTGTGATGTCAGTGTTTGTTGCTGTTCATTGAACCAGTGAAAAAAACCTTTATAGCTTGTTGCTTTATCACTTCATGCCTGGTTAGGACACAGTGTAAGTCACTTTGGGTAATAGCATGTGCCAAATGGAAGATTGTATATGGGAGCACTTCCTATGCAAACAGGAAGTGCCAACGTACTTCCTGTTAGCATATGAAGAGTTCATAAGAAAATACTATTGCTGTTGGGTTGAACCCTAGCTGGCAATTCCTCAGATGTTGAGGTGAAATGCAAGCCACACTGTCTATGTAATATTATATTATTTGTTTCCTGCAGTGTCTAATGTCGCTAATGCAATGACTGTTCTTATTCTGTAAATAATTCAAGCAAATGGAAGATTGTTGGCCTGTTTTTATGAAGTTTTTGTGAGAATAGCACATATGAGCAATGGAAAATCATCTGAATAGGGTCCAAAAATATATATGGTAGTCCTGTGACTGTTTATAGGGCCTGTAAGGCAGTTAAAGTTGGTGTGATAATGCTACAACTGCCGCCTTACTGCTGTGGTCCAAATGAGGGATAAACATCAGCCAGGAGTCAAACTCTCTCTCTCTCTCTCTCTCTCTCTCTCTCTCTATCTCCCTCTCTTTCCCCCCCTTGAGAGAAATTATGTAGTCCATGAGAAACTAACCTCACAAATCTGTCAGACTCTCTCTCTGCCTGTCTTGCTCTAAGGACCAGCCACTCGCTGTTTTCTTTCCTAAGCCGGGACACAATCCAGATCTTTTCCCAGCACACGTCAACATCTGCATCTCCTAAACACACACGGGCACAATGTCAAAAATACCCTAAAACAAAAACACTTTCCAATAACTTCTTTTTAATATTTTTTTTTTTACCTTCATATCCCCAATTACCAGCAGTGAAATATTTTCTCTTGGAATACTACACAAGAATATATATATGTGTGTTTAATATTCTCCAGTTGGCTGCTGAATTGCACTGCACAGGTGTCATTTCTTTAGTGTGGTCGAAACGCGTTTCATTCCTCACATTTTCTGCAGCAGATACTGCTGTGTATATCGGGGTAGCTGCAAAGTCAAGGTTGATTTGGGAATAAGTGGGACAGGATGTGATGTGATCCTTTGATGTTGCTTCTGAATCCCATTATGAATGCGAAAGCACATTAAAATTAGCAACATGGTGTCTTGAGGCCCATCTCAGAGCTGTAACAATGAACAGCGGCGTTTAGGTTCCTGTCTTCTAGAATGGCTGTTTTGCCACGTCCCCCGGCTAACCATTGTCATCATTTCCTCTCTGGGAGTCGTACAAACCACAGAGCTGAAGGAGAAAAAGAGAGAAAAACCCTAATAAGTCAGCAGTATTCAGCTCTGCTCCCTATGCTTACCAACATCAGGGAGTTGTAGAAGCCAGTAGTGGTGATCTTGGGTGGCTTTCAGAAGGTTCTGGTCTAGCTTTTTCTTCCAATGTCCAGATTCATTACTTCTAAAAACAAACTTCAGCGACTGTGTTTAAATGCTTTTGCCAGGTGGTAATTGATGCTAATTGGCTGTATAAGTAACTCTCTGGCTAAGTTATGTCTGATTATGGATGTCAGCCTGCCTCATTAGAGTATGTATCCTGTATAATTACTAATAGCTTTGGTCCAGCTGATGAAAACAGAAAGTTAGCTTTTATTATTTATAGTTAGACCACCCTCCGACTGTTTCATTGGATTAGGAGTCATTCAGTTAAGGCAGTTAAACAGAGCTGTGTTACAGTCATTCCTTGGCCCTGTCCCAAATGCAGGCATCAGCCTTGCGGTTCTCATCCAAATCCATATTTAATAGCTGTAGTGCCACATAGACTGTGAGGTTGTAGTCTGCAGTGAAGGCAAAAGGGTTTGTTTTCGTCATAAAGTGGTCAGTGCACGAGCACACTTACGAATAATAAAATGACAAATTGTATACAGTATGGTCTTGTGGACTTGACTGAAACCCACAACCAAGGACCACAGGACCACAAATCCACATCAAGTGCACCATTTGATTTCACATATAAAGTGAACCATGCGACAGTACACAATCACCCACAGACCAGCCACCACAACAAACCTACAATTTTAACAATTTCAATGCTTGAGAGGATCAAGTTTCCACAGAAAAAACATATTTTTAAACATAAGAAGTCACTGCTCTGTGGCCAGTGTAACTGTCTACTCTTCACTTGTTTTTGACAATAAAAGGACATTTTTGTCCTGGTAAATGGTTTCACTGTTTGTTGCTACATTTTGGCAACTGTTTTGTTCTCTTATTTATCAATAGTGGCAATATTTGTCTGACTGGCTTTACAGACATCATGGGATTACGTCTGTGTTCCAACAGTTAATTAGAAAGTTAATAACATAAGCAATATTTGTGATTTATAATTTGCTATGTAGGTTCCTAGAGAACCTAAAAGTGTTTTTAAAAGTGAAGTGTGTGTAATGGATGTTGAAATACTTATCCCAGGGTAAACAATCAGTCTTTCATAGGCTAATTCTCTTAAACAGTGTAAAAACTGTGGCTTTCTGGTGCTGTTAAAATACTGCCCAACAAAGCAAATTTAGCTGAACCAATGGTTTGAGTTAGGTGTAGGACTGTCTATTTTTATCTGACCAATAGCTGGGAGTTTTCAGAAAAACACTTTATTCAACACTTCAAACAATCATTATTTTGCAGTTTGGGTGATGCTAGTGGAAGAAAATGTGTGATACTGTATTTGTAAGTTAGTTTACTTTGTTGTTCTTTCAGTGAATTTAAAACTTAAGCTTTCACCTTGACCTCAAACTAAATGGCCGCCCATGGGAGAGACGTTGAACTCTGCACTAATTTGTGTAGAGTGATAATCTACCCTCTTGATCACCACATGGCTATGATGAGATTAGATGGCTGGATAATTCATTTCCAGCCTGATTTTCCTCTTAATTGACTTTAATGGCCTTTTTCTGTGAGCTGGCAACTGAGGCAGTAAAACAACCTGCTGTTGTTTCTCCAAGTTTTCTCTGCCTCATATAGAGCGAGCTTTGTCCTTGGTATTAAACTTAGGCTTCAAAGACTAATGCATACAGGATGTCATCTTCTCCAGCCAGCTTTAGATTGTTATAAATGTTTTTGTATCAGGCTTATGGCAGATACAGGCAGCAATGAGCTCCAAAGGAAGTTCACATGGGAGCAGAAATTAATAATTGGCACTTCATTGCACACGCATGGATCCAAATATTCAAAACACTGTAAGTTCTTTTTATGTGCTATAAATTCAGTACTGCTGGGCTGTAGTAAACATATTACCTTTGAAAGTAGCTAGATTATTTCAGAAGGTCATGAGTTAAGAAAGCACCATTACATAATAGAGAACACATGAAGACGGTGACCAACTCTATTACAGTTAAGAGACACTTGTTTTGCTCTTGTTCAAAAGACATCATGTTGGTGTGAGACATTCATGAAAAAATATTGCAAAAATTCCAGTAATTAATATGGCAGCTTTTTGCCATATTGGTCATTTGACATGTTATTAAAACATAAACTTGACAGTTTTGAAGATTTTGGCCTTCTCACATTCAAGTAGATAAGAGCTGAACTTGAATGCATATTATCAAGACAGAAAATAGCTACCCTGAGGTAATACCACAATGGCCACCATGACTGGAGGCTTTTAATGGACTGTAACTCATCTCCAAAATAAACACTTTCTAAATTTCTGTTCTTAAAATTCACTTTTCCAGCTTCCATTCAGGTCGAGAACCTATTTTTCACTCTTCTTACCATCCTCTCCTGTCCTTTCTCAATTATCTGCATTAATAAAAGGCCCAAAAGCATCCTCAGGAATTACTGCACGGACAGACTTGGCCTGAATTACAGCAAACTTTAACTAATCGGTTTCAGCAGGCTTTGATTTATCTCAAAGAGGATTGGACGTGCAGGCTTTAATTCTCACAACTCTGTTTATAGTGTCAGAACGCTTGTTGTTTTAGCACAGCGCTCTGTCTTCACTTCAAAACTCCTTACATCCAGTCCCGTCAGAGAATAAGTGATGAAGACAAATGTAGCTTGTTATCCTCTGTCTCTATCTTTCTTTCTCATCTGGAGCTTCGGGGGCAGATGTTGAACCTCAATAAACACTCTGATGATGATGTAACTATGTTTGAACAGAGGTCGTGACCTTTGGGATATTCATTACCTTCTCAGACAGGCCTAATGGGACTCTTTTCCTGCCTCATAGGACTGGAATGTGCGTCTAGCCCAGAGAAGTCTCTCAGGCGGGAGGCTAGATGGTGTCTCTCGCTGTGACTGACCTGGCCTGTTTGTCTGATGCCCATATCTGTGGAGTCTGAGCCCCAGACATGCGTGAAGTAATGATGGACTCTCTATTATCGGCATTAACGCACATGAATGAATGGCCGAGTTCAAGCACTCAGCATGACTTCATTATTGCAGGAAGATTGGAGCGCATCAAAGGAAGAGAGATGGTTGTAAAATATTGTAACTTCCTCTGACACGCTGTTCCCCTGACCTCCCTCCATCTCACTCACCTTATCAGCC
>JAZGTK010010402.1:0-16417 GCA_036877625.1 Ambastaia sidthimunki | reverse complement strand
GTGGTTTAAAATGCAGTGTTAAATTGATTTAAAATGCAGTGTTAAAGTGGTTTAAAATGCAGTGTTAAAGTGGTTTAAAATGCAGTGTTAAAGTGGTTTAAAATGCAGTGTTAGAGTGGTTTGAAATGCAGTGTTAAAGTGGTTTAAAATGCAGTGTTAAATTGATTTAAAATGCAGTGTTAAAGTGGTTTAAAATGCAGTGTTAAAGTGGTTTAAAATGCAGTGTTAAAGTGGTTTAAAACGCAGTGTTAAAGTGGTTTAAAACGCAGTGTGAAAGTGGTTTAAAACGCAGTGTTAAAGTGGTTTTGTGTGATGAATCAGGTTTTCCAAAGTAAATGTGTTTCTCATATGTTTCTCGTCTCTGAATTAAAACACCTGGTGTGATTTAATGTCACATTGTGGCTTCTGTACAGGCATGAGGAACGACACCTGCAGTCTGTTATATAAAACTCACGTCATTATGTTATTGATGGTGAAAGAAGACATGCAGGTATAAGGCATTGGAAAACTGCAGAAATTCCTGATCAAATACTTGAAATAACTTCTATATGCAAATTAGTCTTTCCATTGAAGTCTTTCATTTGTTCAATGGTAAAATATTTTCTCCAGTCCCAGTTTATTGTAAAAGCTATTTTAATTCAATCGTGTTCCTGTAGCTCAATGTGTAGAGCATTGCGTTAGCAACGCAAAGGTTGTGGGTTCGACTCTCTGTGTATCTCTGTTATTTGTGCCCATCCAGATTAACAACAAATCATTAGACTGCAAATAATGAAACACTTAAACCAGCAGCGTGGATGACGACAGATATGATGTATGAGTTAATGAGTTATGGGCGTGCGAGCTCAGAGAGAGAGAACATTTGCAGGGTGTGACCAGCGTTTAGTTCAGGAATGCAAAGCAAAAGAATTGTGACTATCTGTGTCAACTTTCTGACAGGCGTCTTTTTCGGCTGAGTTAGCAAAGCTTTATATTCATGTACATTGTCAGTCAAAAACGTTATTAACACATTTGATTCGGAATTAATGTCTATCTTGATTCTGAAAACCTTGTGAAGGCTTAAAACTCAATATATTTGTTTTGTTTTAACCAAACATCCATTTAGAGTTTATAGCAAAAATTGATTTTGAAAACCTGATATAGTTTTCTGTACATTTTTTCTTGAGATTAAAATAGCCACAAAAGCTGTCATGACAACAAACAAACAAACTCAGAAACGTGTGGCTCATTTCAGGAAGTTGTCTGATCGAATGATAAGTGTTATTTAATAGTTTTAATGACTTTAAACCATTATTCTGATGGAAAATAATGAAGATTGAAAGGTGTGTCCCAGCTTTGACTGGTAGTTGATGTATTTGAGTGCTTTTGACTGAACTCTGAGCTCTGATCCCATGTTTCATGTTACATGTCAGACTGCATGACAAGGTTAATGTGTTTTTGTTCAAACTGTGTGTGCGTGTGTGTGTGTGTGCGTGCGTGTGTGTGTATGTGTGCGCGTGTGTGTGTGCGTGCGTGTGTGTGTGTGTGCGTGCGTGTGTGTGTGCGTGCATGTGTGCGTGCGTGTGTGTGCGTGTGTGTGCAGGTTGTGTTTGTTCTTTGATGTCACTCATGTGCCCGGAAGGAAACATCAGAGAGCTGATGATTTTTGATCTGTTTATCTTTCACACACATGCACACTTACAGAAGCACATACAAAAGCTATCATTGTATCATAATAAGCTAAAAATGAATGAAACCTATAGTATCTATAGCAGATTATTTATGGTCCTGTAGTGTATGGATATAGAGTCACACTAGGTTCCTATTACATTGCTAATGTTTCACACGTTAAAGTCAGGAAGCGATTTTTACCAGAAACATTTTTTGATACGCTGGTTGAAAGTCTCTTTACATCCTGATAGCATCACTATGTGGTCTAAATATATTTACATAAATCTATATCTTCTGTGGAAGACACAGGACTGTAAAATGTTCGTCCAATCATTGCATTCGGTCAAAATGCAATAATAGGATGTCCTACTTGACTATCAAACTCTGTATGTGTTCATGTGTTGGAGGGGGTGTGGCTTTGGAGAGAAGAGGGCGGGATCTAATGCTTTCAAAGCTAGCTTGCTATTGCTAGCCTCTCAGAAATTGCCTACCGTACCTTTAACAGTAAACCAGACATCGGTGACCCACTTACCCAGAGTGCTTAGACACAAAGACTTAAAAACTTAAACACATTGAATTGGTGATACTCAGCCTGGTGTGGCCATACATGGTCATCTACACCCTTCAGTGTGAATACCTGCACAATGCACATACATTCATCCATCACACCCTTCACTGGCAGCCGGTGCAGTTTTCACAGTAAAGTGAATCAGGAGTGTGAATCAGTTTCCATCTGATCCGTTTGTACTCACATTCCTGCGGATCAGACCCACTGTTCTCCTGCACAGACCTGTTCATGTCTTCACTTCCTGTGAGCTCAGATACTGAAGAACATGTTACTTTGTAGTCCTGCAGGAACAAGTTCAGCTGAAGCACAACTGAACAGTGAATTCATTTGGAATTTGGTTTGGAATGTGTGATTGCGTTTTCATTGTTTGTTTGTTTTGAAAGGGCAAGAATATTTCCTTCAGATTTTTACTGCCAACGTTTTCTGTAGCCTCACTAGGAAAATGATTTTTTTTATCTTTAAAAAGTACAGTTATATTTTTCTTTCTACATAAATAAATGACTGTCACACTGGCTCTGTGCCATTGAGCCGTTTGTTACTGTTGATTTTGATTTGAATTAGGATCAAGTGAAAGCAGTGTAAACAGATGTAAACAGTGATGGGAATTACAAAACCCATTAAGCTTCAGTATTAACTTCAGCATTGACACAATATAATGATAGTTTGTTTATTCTTCCTCTTCTATTGCGATTCAGTCTCTCATTATCCTCTTAAAGCCGGATTTGTCTGTCAGAGAAATAATGATTTACATGTTTCTGTTCTGTGGAAACGTAACAGTTTTGTTTCTTAAGGTTAGTGAATGATCAGACTTGTTTTTTGGGGTTTGTTCCAGAATCTGTTTGGAAAAACTGTGTCCCTCCTAGTCTCATTTTCTTTCATTATCCGTCGTTCACACCCTGTGTTTCTGGATCTCATACCTTTGTTGATTGTTCCACTTCCACAGAGAGATTCCACGGAGATCTCGCAGAATCCAGAAATCGACCTCCAGAAAAGATTATCCAAGTATGAGATTTTCCCACATTTGCAGACAAACACAGCCAAACAGCGGAATATGTCATATCAACATTCAAAACGTGTTGCTTTTTAGATGTTGTATTAACATTATTGCTCCGCTATAAGCACATTATTCAAGCATTTTTTAAAATTCTGTAACATTTTTAAAATGTTCCTCTAACAACTTTTTTTACAACGTTTTTAAAACATATTATATAAAGTTATAGTTGCAAAAAACTGTTTTTGATCACTTTAAAAAAAGACAACGTCCTGAGAACGTTCCTTGATAGCTGGGCAGGCCAAACCAGACAGTAAGAGGTCAGAGGATAACCAGAGAGATTAAGATACATTAAAATGATGTAATATCGTGGGCAGGTGTGTGTTAGTGTGCTCGAGTGATGTAACTGAGTCTCGACTCTGTCTGTCTGTTTGCAGGTGATTCTGAGGAAGTTTGTTGAGATGTTGACAGACGAGGTGCCACAGGTGCAAGAGGTCAGTGACACTGTTCAGTTATTCAGACAAAAGTGTTTGTTTGTTTGTAACCCGTATGTGTTTGTCTGCAGGTGAGATACTGTCTGAAGACACTGAGAGAGCAAATGGCAGCCAGACAAAACAGTGTAAAGGTACAGTTACTTTTTACTTTGTGTTTTAAATGTGTACACAAACCATTCGGACAATCACATTATTGTGGATTATATGAGTAAAACCTGAATTTGTGTCCATGTATCTGCTTGGTAATGCTCTGCGTATTTCTTCAAAACACTTTTAAGACTTTCCCCACGTCATTTGTAAAGTAAACTGTGTTTTTGTTCTAGATCCCGTCCAATGGATTCAAAGTCAGTGTTGTTGTCAGGAATGGTCACGGCACTAATGGCTCTGTGAATGAATGTCACTCCAAACATCAGGTCAATTACTCTCATACACCTTTAATGATTAATGCCACTTAAACACACCTACAGAGCAATAATACAACAAACAAACAAACAAACAGAGACACTCCCCGCAACACAATGAACACATTCAGTCTGCAGTATTTATTCATAGCTGGATAATGTTTGAGTGCTTTAAAATGATGTCAATGCAAAAAGGCTGAGAAATCATTTTTCTTTACTTTTACGATCTCATGTGCAGTTACATGTTGAGATTAGGGAGCGTGTACAAATTCACACTTTGTTTCTGACTGTGAAAAGACACACCTGCCGATTCCCTCAGCAGCAGCACTGGCCAAATCTGTGGTTGTTCAGTAAACAAGCCGTCATTTCTCTTGACTTTCTGCCAGCTGCACACCTACAGCGTCTCTCACGCACGATTCGTATCACTCTCTTCACCTCACGCTCCTTCCCTCTTCTGTTCTTCTGTTCTTTAATGACAATATTTATTATGCAGGGCGTCAGTAATTCATGATCACAGATTACACGTTATTGCAGTCATGTGAAAAGACTTTAAATAATTATGACCAATTTTGACTAATGAGATCATGCTGAGCGATCTCAGATGCTGGCTAATGTTCTCTAAAAGTTCTCTCAAAGTTATTAACAACTGTTCTTGCACTAATGTTAGGAGAACTATTTTTAATGTTGTACATAATATATCAAAAGTGGTTTTCTTAAGAAGTTGGTAGAATGTTTTAAAAATGTTAGAGACTTTAAAATAGTCTGAATAATGTTTCCATAGTCAAGCAATAAGATTAATACAATGTCTAAAAACAATTGGATTCCTAAAACACATCACATTTTTATTACTTAATGAAAACGTTACAGAAACATTCTTACAAACTAAAATTGGTAACTGGGACTGTGCGTGTCTTTGTAAAACTGAGAAAGCTGTTACTCATGGTAGCTGTCTCATGATGTTCTAAACTCCTTCTTCATCCACGTTCTCAGGTCCAGGAAGATGAAAACAGCAGCATGACCCTGAGAGAGGTCACCAAACATCTGTGCAGTCGTCTGCAGGAGATGGAGAGAAGACATCAAGAGGAGAAAGAGAGACTGCAGGTCGATGAGTTTCAGATGCTCAGTGTATAACTGCAGTATGTTGTGGCCTCTTCTTTCTAAATGAAGCTTCTTTGAAACCATATTTAGACAGAATACAGTGAATGTCAGCAGCGTTGTGTTGAGGAGAAACACCAGCGTGTGCAGGAGGCTGAAATGAAGGCAGAAGAACAGAGACGCAAAGTGGACGAGATGCAGAAGCTCATGGCTGGACTGGAGCTGGAAAACGTCACGCTACGAGAAAAAATAGCTGCTGGTGAGACTAACCCGGAGAAACAGCGAGATACTGAGAACAGGTAACTTCACACTTAACTAAACCAGTAGTGAAAGTAACCCAGTTAACCACTGTTTCATTTTCACTACTGCAGTTTAGTGCATGTTCTGATATGTTTGATAACGTTCCCTTGGAAACGTTAAATGTTTTTTGGTAACCAACCAGTTGGAACTCTGTTAGTTGCTTTATGTTGCTATGGTAACTCACCCGGTAAAGCCACGCCCTTACACATCATAATAAATGGAATTTGACTGAATGTGACTCATGCACAGACGTTGAAGGAAGTCTCACATTTATCATTACTGATGCATCTGAGCCGCTTTTGTTTGTGGTACATGAACAGTTACCTCACACGTTTGTTTAAACCACAAAACCTGTTTCTCTTTGTTTTCTTTATAAAACAACATACAATATAAACGACTCAGGGGACTGTATTTAAACACAGTAATTAGTGTGTATTAAATTATTATTTGGTGGAATGTATTGTGAGACAGTTACTGGGTTACTGAAGGTGTAATTTGTGAATGCATGTTTCTATGGTAACAGAGGGTTTGTGTTCTGCAGGTGTGCTCAGCTGGAGAAAGAGCTGGAGACACTAAAGAATAAAAACCATAATTTAGACGACATGCTCAAAAGTCAACAGAGGAAAATCAGAAACATGATAGAACAGGTGATAAAATCTGCACAGACACACAGATCATTTTGAGAAACAGACAATTATACAAAAACTGCTTCTGTGTTTGCTTTAAATATTGATTTAAACTTTGTGCAATTTGTTACATATTGCTAAAAGATTACAAAAGGCAATGAAACTTAAATTGCATGCATTCATTTGTACATGCATGTGCTAATATTTTAGTGTGTGTGTGTTGACAGGTGCAAAATTCTCGAACCGTGATCGACCAGAGAGACAGAATGTTGAATGACCTTAAAGAGAAAGTGTCATTTCTTGAAGCGGAGGTTAGTGTTTGTCTTATTTCAGAGTCTGTCGTTCTTTCATTCCTTCTGTCATTCCTAACATCATGTTTCCTCTGCAGAACAGAGAGATGCATCATCAGATGGAGTTTTATCTTAACAATCAAGTGCCAAAAGCCTGTAACCCAGATGCCAGATCCAAGGTTGTCTACAGGTATCACATCCTCAGATGATTATATAAGAAACAACAGATGATGGATATATACTGAACATGATTATGAATTATACGCTGGTATAACATCCAGTCTTACTAGTTCTTTTGTTAGTGTTGTGGATATTCTAATGTCTCGCTTGTGATCTGTATGTAGGATTAAGTGTTTGAAACACATTTTAATTTAATAAGTGTTTGAGTTGAAATGTGTTTATGAAATAATTTGCTCTGGGGAACCAGTTTGATTACTTTGCAGTGGCATAAAAACATTATTAACAGAAATTATTTACAAGAAAATAAATGGTACTTTTTATTTTGTGTTATAGCAAACCTCTGACACCCACAAGCCCGGGAAACAAGTCTTTGCCCTTCATTAAAGTGGTCGAGATCAAGACCTGAACAAAAATAAAAAAAGATGGAAGAGGGGAAAACACTCTCTCGTGCAAGAAGCAACAAAAATTCGTCCATTTTGACATTCTTTAGTTTAGCACATATATAAACAGCAGTTTGGCTTTCTTGTGTATATAAAGAATATAGCTAACTGTAGTTTTAAATACTGTATGTGATGATCTTTATTAAAGTAGGTGTTTGTTAAAGATCTGCGTGACTTCTGTGTCAGTCTCAACATATTTAAACTATGATTATATAACCACACTTTTGACTGATCCAGTAGTTTATTTTGACTGACAGCTCATTTTATTAGTGTAATGAAGCTGAAATCAAATTATCTACCACAGACATAATAACAACTAAAACAGTCATTACAATATAAACTGTATCTGAGTGCTACTTATAATCCATGTACATAATCTTACAGAGTGCTCTGTATTTATATCGTATTAACACTTCTGCTGTTGTGAAGAACTGTTACTGTACTGAGTGCAAAATCTTTCCATCCATCTCTTGTTAAATGTGAATATTAATTGTGTTCCTGCAGATGGAATTGTGGTGCTCTGCTCTGGTGTTACTGTATGTGTCTTAGGGGCTAATAAATAAAAAGTATTTAAGACTGATCACAATATGTAAGTCAATGTTACATTATAAATGTATCTAAAACTGGAGATTTATTCACTTATAATAACTCATGCCAACATTTGCTATAATGAACATAAACATTTTGCAACAATACTACAATGATATTTAATGGAAATCTGTTAGATTTGTTAAAAATGTTTGTAATAGTGATTGATAACAATTGCATTAGTATAACACACTGCACACTTCAAAAAATTAATATGATAAATTAATGAAATAATAATTCATATTACTGAATACTTTTGTCCTTGATATGGGACCAATTATTTTACCTTATAAGGTTTAATGTTTAAAGATAATTTAAAGATAAAAATCATGCATTCTTTATTTAATAGCTGGTGCTTCAATTTCCTCAACATCAGAGTCATAAGATTTAGTTTTGTGACATTCATACCAGTCTCAGAATAAAACAGACTTTTTGTGAGTGTATTACTGCTAGTGTAAAAAACACAGACTGCTACGACATCTAGTGATCTGACTGTGAACTAGCTGTCACAGCTTAATTGTTGATGTTAACCTGATAAACAGCATAAACACTGCTTGACATACCTCTTAATTAAGCTCATTTATTAACTTATTAATTTAAGCTCATTTATGTATGCATTAAAATATATGATATCTCTATACACATGAGCCACGTTTATACAAGCCATAAACAATGTACAGTATTATACTCCAGTAAATATATACAATGTACAGTAAAGTGTTCAGAATGAATCAAAGCAAAGATCTGTGGATCAGTTGGTGAAAATTGCAACGCAAACTGTATGTACCTGTATGTACATTAATGTAATGAAGCTAAAATCAAATTATTTACCCCAGACATAGTATCAACTAAAACAGTCATTACAATATAAACTGTATCTGAGTGCTACTTATAATAAGATAACACAGAATAACTGGCGAATTTTATATTACATAAGTGTTTATTATGAGTCCAGGAGTTGTTATATATAAGCGTACGTTTTGATCACGTGGTCGCAGCTCCGCCAAAGATTATAGAATAAACAAGATATCGCAGTTTTATTATTATGAATGGGACATGCGCAGTGTGTACCTCCAGCGACCTGGAAAAACTGATTTTACTTTAGTTTCCTCTTAAGAAGAAGAATTTATAATATAGTTCGTGTCACGTTTAATAACTGCTTTGAAATATTGTGCTTTACTATTAGATTTTAGAGATATCCGTCTTCCCTCACAGCTGCCTGAAGGCGTTGCAAAGATGGCCGCCTAGCGCGAAGTCTTCGTTTAAAGGAGCTTTGGCTGAGATAAACCACGTGACGCGGTGATTCGGGTGTCAGTGTGGAAGTGAAGCAGGTAAAGTCCGAATTTCTCTCTTATTGTCGGTTCGGCTTTGTTGTCGGCTCGCGGAATCGATTTAAGACGTTACTGAGTTCGTGTTTTCTTTCCGTCTGATTAGGAGGTCGATATTAAAGCCTCCGTCGGTCGTCTTGATCTCCAAATTTCTGACATCCGCCGGGTCTGTGGTCAGTATCTCGCCTGTTGTTCATTTTTATCATCCGGGGCCTGTAGGCCGCGGTGAAGCCTCGGTGTCGAGTGTGCAGGCGCGCCGGAGGGCGCTTCCCATTCCCCGCGAGGTGGGGGACGCTTGTGTCGCCCAGTTAAAGCCAAAACAAAACACATTCGTGTCTATTGCTTTAATAAACGATTTGACCTGATAGTCTGTCTGTTACGTTATGGTGATTAAACGTCGGGAAAGTTGAATTTTTAGCACCAGCATCATGATGTCTGATCACCGACCATGAGGTTGGACGAGACCGGAGCGGAAGTCATCCATCAGCCGGGGGAGAGCTTGTATTTACCCGCAGTGTTAAGCTGGATGTCACTACCATGCAGCCCATGAGTAAATGTTCCTGTCTGCTCGTGTTAATCGTTAGATCTGCAGGTTTTGTTCAGTTTAACTGAGTTTTGGTAGATGGAGGGATAGACGCTTGTCTCTCAATGGGTTTTGGTGGTAGTCGTGTGAGTTTATCATCTGGTTGGTTTGTTTATAAACTAAGTTTAATAGCACTAACTTCCTCCCTGTGTCCGGTAAGTTAACAATATCTTGATATTGTATCAGACAGGAAGTGGGTTTCCAGGTAATGTTGATAAGCTGTTTGTTGTGTCATTGAATATCTCACACCAGCAGTAATGAAAATTCATGACCTACTTACCACAACCTGCATTTCTGAATACATGTCACACATCCCGCTGATATTAACTGAGCTGATGTGTTCTGTAGTTTATCAGGTATGTTGAACTGTGAAAGTGGACTTGAATGAAATTATTCATGCATATTTCATGTAGATACAGTTAATGTTAGTTTAATGCGCTGCAACTGTGTGACTATCAGCGTTTATCAGCTCACGGTGTGACCGACAGTCCCGCCCGGTTCTGGGGTGACAGCGTGTGTTTGTGTCGGTGGGTTTGGCTCACGGTGTCGGTGGGTTTGGCTCACGGTGTCGGTGGGTTTGTTGGATTTAGTGGCAGGTTTAAAGTGCGCAGTTTTCTCTGGTCTGACATTAACACATATGCGACATTTTACAACTCGCATCAGTTGAGACTTAAACATCATTTTAAATAGAAATGCATCGTTTAAATACGTGTTTTGATGAACCTGTTGCGGCTTGATCGTGTAGTTTTTTTACTTCCGCAAACCCTTTTAAATTCCCATAATTACGTTTCTGTTGTGGTTAGGATTAGTTATTTTAGTTAGTTGTCTTGATATTTAATCTTATAACTGTAATGATTTGAGGAACTTCAAGCACGTGACGTTGTTTACATCCAGTTGTCTCAAAATGGCCACAACGTGTGTTTTGTTTGTTTGTTTTAAATAACAATATTCCATATTTATTGCAATATTAATATGATATAATATTGAAGTACATGTAAATATATTGTCAAAGCCATGTTTTTAGTGTTGTAATTTTGTCACTTTCTTTAACTGAGTCAGTGCATTTGTTTTCATTTGAAATGTGTTATGGTTTTGTAAATAGTGTTATGTTTTAAAACTTTTGCTTTGTGCTGTCAGTAACATTTCTCTCTCTTTTCTTTTGAAGGTGTTGTTTGTTTGTAAATACTGTTATTTGTATATACTGTAAATGATGACTTCAGTCGGTGGAAGTCGGGCACGAGGCAGCTGGGAGCAAACGCAGACACAGAACCAGTCACAGCACAAGCAGAGGCCTCAGGTACGAGCCACATGACTGTCTATTGATTGGTCGTAGTGATGGGGTGAGTTACATTTCACTGATACCCCCAAAGCGACCTCAGTGGCGTCCATCATTCTGAGCCGTTTGGCTAGAATTGCTGCTGTCTGTCTCTCATTGTGTTCCTTCAAATGAAGTGTTCAAGGGATAAATCACAAATGTATGTCCAGGCAGGTCTAGCTCTGACCTGTTTATCCTCATCTGTATTCATCTGAGTCACGGCAGGTACATGCTTTCTGTTACCTGATCGGACTGTTATGAAGTGCTTCTGTGTTTTAGTGTTTAATGGAGTGTCTGCATTCAAACAGTAGCAGGAAATGGTGCTGTTAAACTGCATATTCAGAGAGATGATGTAGCCCAGAATGAATGTGTGCTGAGTTGGTATTGAAGCTGAGAGATTCTGTGAAGTCCATGGAAGTGTTTAGAGGAAATGATTTGAGCGTCTGTAGGTTTTATCCTGAACTTTGACTCATGCATAAAAACTCTCAGAAATGATGCTGACATTTATTGTATTACACAACACAGAGCTCTTATGGGACCGATCTGATTTCAGCAGAACTGTTAGGACTGCAGTCATTTAAATGAACAGAACTCGGCCAGAATAGTCACATCGCATTTTATATTCGAATGTTTCTTAATAGCTCAAACTCTCCTTTATTTGAACTGCTAAATCTCACTGTGTTATAACAGGAATATGTCTGTGTTCTAACAGTCTTGGGTTGACTGTAATTATTTTTACTGGTTTTTGTTCATCCAGGCCACTGCCGAGCAGATTAGACTCGCGCAGATGATCTCGGACCACAATGATGCAGACTTTGAGGAAAAGGTGAAACAGGTAAGAAGCGACGCTTAATTTAAGAATCTTTATATCACGAGTGGAAGTGGAGTTGCAAAGCTTCTTCTAAATAACACACAGAAACTCAGAACATGCTACAGTAGAAGTTCTGGGTTCGAGAGCAACATAAAGCTCTGACACCTTTAGCAGCATCAGCTACTGCTACTATGTTTTCATGCCTTTAAATGGATAGTTCACTTAAAAATTGTCTTGGTAGTTTTGTGTCTGTACAATGGAAGTCAATGGGTGACGCTGTTGTTTGGTTACCAAGATACTTCAAAATATGTTTGTGGTCATCAGAAGCGTCATACAGGTTTGGAATAACATGAGGGTGAGTAAATAATAGAGAAATGTAAGTTTTTGGGTCAATGTTTGTTCTTTTCTCCAGCTGGTGGACATCACAGGAAAGGATCAGGATGAGTCCATGATCGCTCTGCACGACTGTAACGGAGACGTCAACAGAGCCATCAACGTCCTGCTGGAGGGCAGCCCTGACACTGTGAGTCCAAACACTGAACCCTGATTGCCTCATTCAGTTTCATATATAGTGACTTGCATGTGCTTGAACTGAATTACATTTAATGTTTAGTTGTAAGTGTTGCTACCAAATCTGTTTATACTGAACTTGTCCAAAGTTTGAATTTGATGTGAGTCCTCCTCTCCTCCAGGACTCATGGGAAATGGTGGGAAAGAAGAAAGGAGTGTCGGGTCAGAAGGAAAGTGCACAGACAGATGGAGGAGACGAAGGGAAGGAGAACCGAGAGAGGGGAGGAGAAAGAGACGTGGCCCGTCGCCGAGGTGGAGCGCCGCGGAGGGGCCGTGGAGCCAGTCGTGGACGAGAGTGTGAGTGACCTGTAGTCACTCCACGTTAGTCAAGCCACTGTTTCTTTATTTTGATTCAATCCATTTCAGACAGACAGAAGCATCTTAAATAAAAGAGTCTGGAGTCAGTCATTGTAGAAAACTAACGTGTTTACAGTAATGGCTTGTGTAATCTAATGGTCTGATTCATGTGGTCTGGATTTGCCGGTTGTGGCTTCTGTCCAGTCTGTACACATCTAAACAAGCAGAACAAGCTGTGCGTTGTGTGTTAGTACTTTTAAACACACTCGGGTAGATTTCAGCACACCACATACCCCTCTCTGCTCTCTCTGTAGCTCTGGAGGGACGGCGTGTGCTATAATAAAATTTGAGCGGATACCGGATGCTCTTTCTTAGTGTCAGTCTGAGTTAAAGAGCAACATAAAGTTCAGATACTTACCATTTACAGACATCTTGTGTCTGATTATAATCTGACTCTCAGTTTGAGAGCTGGTGGCGTTTCGCAATCTTGTGATAAAGAAAAGATAGTTTACTAATTAAAGTTTGTTCTGAATGTCTTGTACAATTCTGCGGTTTAGAAGCTTGTTTTAATGCTGTTTAATGCGTTACCATAGAAACAAAGAGTCCATGCAAAAATGAATGGAACAGTCTCATTTCTTGTAAATTTCCCGTCCACTCTTCAGTTCGTGGGCAGGAGAACGGGCTGGATGGAACCAAGGCAGGTGGCGTTGCAGGCAGAGGAACGGAGCGAGGCCGTCGGGGGAGAGGCAGAGGACGAGGTGAGGAACTACCGCTGCTGGTTTTGATACTCTGTCTTTCTGATTTGACTGTTGACTTGTTTTCCAGGTGGAGCTGGTAGGCGAGGCGGAAGGTTTTCAGCTCAGGGCATGGGGTAAGTATGTGTGTGGATTTGTAGTCTACAAGAACCCTATTGCACAAGCTTTTCCTGTTAACATGTTTTGCTTGCAGATGTTGATCTGGTAAGTGGCCTGCTGTGGTTTTTCATCAAAGTAGTGTTTACTAAATTATTTAAAGCTATCTAAGATGCGAAGTTTCATTATTAGTGTGAAGTGTGTTTTTCATGCTTTCGTTTTGAATGATGAAGGCGCTGCTTGCTATATAAAGAACAACGGTGCTCATAAACTTGCCTAAAGCATTGTTAACATTGGCATCTCTTAACATTTTTGAAGAGTTCAGGTTGTGCTTTTGCATAGACAACCACAGAAACACGGGGTCTAGAGCTTCCAGTCACCCAGCTATGCCTTTCTGTGGCTTGTTTTTGGATGCTGTTAAGATCTGAGGATGTTTCAGTTTATATCGGGCTACTTGACTGGCGCCTTTTGCGTGTTGGTTTGAAGTGTGGTTGGACTTTTGCATGCAGGCTTGGTTTCAATTCTTGACCTCTGAGTCTCAGCCTACAAGTTTAGCCTTGTTTTGGGTTGCCATGTCACACCTTAAAACGCTGCAGCTATGGCTTAGCTGTTCCAGTTGCCTGTTTTGTTACACCTGTGGTGCAGGTGTGGTGGTGGTTAAACTGGTACTGGACTTACAGATGTGTTGGACTCACCCAAGCATGTTTGTTGCACACAATAACACCCCCTTCTGTCTGCTCGTGATGAGCTGCTTGTAATTCTTCCTGTTGTTTCTTCCTAAAGCCAGATTGATAAAGGCCCCAGATATTTGTCAGGAGATGAGAGGTGAGTTGAACACATTTATGGGTGTGTGTGTGTGTGTGTGTGTCTGTTTGTCTGTTTTGTTTAGAGGGTCAAGGGTTCAGTAGTAAGTACTTACAGAGTGAGGTATCAAACTGAGTGCGATGTTTGTTCAGGGGTTTGAGAGTTACTGGCAAGCACAGTTTGTTTTGTTTAGCTGCTGTTAGTAGGTAGAGAAATATTTGTTTTTAGGTTGTAGAGGAATAAGAGTAGCTGAGATTTGCCTTGAAGTTTTTTGTACGTTCTTGGAGTCGACAGCGAACGTTGCTTGTTTTTCTCTCTTTATTCATCTGCAGTGTTGCTCCTTTATTCAGTGTTTCTATGAAAACAGCCAAAAGTAATTTGTTTGTTTGTTTGTTTTGTCAGTACGTTTAACCCAGCGGACTACACTGAGTCAGCCCAGACAGAGGAGAGCTACACAAGTGGCAGCACTTGGAGTAACACGGGCAACCTTGAGCCTGAGGACAGAAACCGTGAGTGATGTCACTTTTAGACGTTCAGACATTTAAGGGCACCCGTGTCAACAATGTAAACGTCTGTTTCTGCAGGGCTTGAGTTTACAGGAGAAGGCACAAGCTATCAGAGAAAGTTTGACTCCACCCCCAGTGAGTCTGATTGTAGTTTCAACAGACTTTTGTGAAGGATTTATATGATAACGTTGTGAATGAGCAATCATGTCTTCTGCACAGGTGCGTGGAGATCTGCTACAGAAGAGTGGGGTACAGAGGACTGGAACGAAGATGTGAGTGTTTGAAAAAGAACTTAATGTCTGGTTCTTAATTAAAGTCTAATTCTTGGTCTTCTCCATGCAGTTATCAGAGACCAAGATTTTCACTGCCTCCAGTGTGACGTCCATGCCCATTCCACAGGAAAACGTCACCATTACAGCTGGACAGAGGTACAGCTGTCTGATCAAATGCTCCGGGTTCAGTTTAGCTTGAGTTGTAGTCATTTATTTATATTTTAACACACATGCTAATGGTAAAGACACTAAGAATTTGAAGGGACGCTGGGAACCTTTTTTTTTTTTCAAATAAATGTCAGTCAGCAAAAATTAACACAAAAGTTTGGTGTCCAGGATTGATTTGGCGGTGTTGCTGGGAAAGACGCCTCCATCTTCCTCGGAGACAGAAGCTGCTACACTGGAAGGCCCACAGCCTTCATCTCTGTCTCAGTCTCTGGTGTTCAGTAACTCAAAGCAGACCACCTCACTGTCCCAGTCCTCCAGCAGTGTCCCCTACGGCCAGCACAGCATGGTCAGTTAACATCTGGAGTCAGTCGTATTATATCAGAGTTTTATATCAGACAGCCAACGTAGTGTTTCTTCTTTCACCAGGTCAGCATGCTTAGTAAGGGTTATGGTGATGTTGGAGAACCAAAGGTAACCACTGGAGGATCCACAACTGGTTCTCAGTTCCTGGAGCAGTTTAAGACGGCCCAGGCTTTGGCCCAGCTGGCAGCCCAGCACTCACAAAGTGGACCACCCAACACTGGTCCTTCAACTTGGGATACTAGCCCTACCACACTGGGCCAATACGGTAAAATGTGGTGATCAGTTTAGTTATTTTTTTTCCCTTCATCTGTGCCTCTTTGCTCCATCAGGTCTTTGATTTGCCATTGTTGTCTTCTCTGTAGATGTGAAACCTCAAGCAGAACCTGTACATGGTCCTTTCACCAAAAGGCAGCATTACCAGCCCTCGTCTACTGCCATGGTGGATGCCTACTTGCAAGACAAAGCAACACCCCCTACTTCCACCTCAGCCCTGCCCCCTAGGTCCACCCCCTCATCCTCATTGGCCCAAACTGTCCCCATCCCTGCTGCTAAACCAACAGGACCGGCTCCACAGAACTCTTCTGGCCCACCTGACCCGCAGGCATCCAGCCCTCTCCCCCTGCAGCAGCACAAACTCAAGCAACAGAAAAAGAGGGCTTCCATCACGACCAAGGTGATTTATTTCCCATCATCCTTCTGAGCTCGGACAAAGATTATGGAATTAAGAAGATGACACAGTTATGTTACTGTGAATGGGGGAAACTGCAACGCTCATTTTGGCCAGTTTAGCAAAGAAAGTCCCTCCTACAGCTAGAAAGAGTAAATTGTCAATCGCTAAACAAACGATTCTCTTAAGGAGATATAGTGTGAGATTTCCTGACCCCAGGAACAGGTTATTTGAAAAGGAGAAGTTAGTTGCTCTTATGTTT
>JAZGTK010010401.1:0-16417 GCA_036877625.1 Ambastaia sidthimunki | reverse complement strand
GCAAACACTGAGAAAGATGTCAAGCCAGCACTATTTTCTTGCCACTTTTTATAGATTGTTGTTGCTGGTCATACATTCAATTAAAAACGTAAATTAAACAAAACAACATAACACTTTATATACAAGACAGTTTAAAGAACTTAATAAATTAGGTTAGCAATTGAAGTGGAACAACAGTTTGAGCTACAAATAACTGAGTTATAAAAAACAATATTTCATTAAACATTCTGGGACACACAAAATAATTCAATGTAATTTTGTTCTGCAGCAATCAATATCAATTTTGTCTGCAAACAAGTTAAATTTAGGCACCTGCATTGGCTTTCAGGTAAATGAAACTCCACAAATTAATTTGTTTATGTTGCTGGGTTGCTTTTAAGTCACAATCTTAGTTTGATGGCTGGTTCAAGGATGCTAAAAGATCTTTGGCATAAATCACTTTCATTTTCAGTCTCTCTTGGGTTTGGCTGTGAGGAGATGCACAAATCCTGGTATTATTACCATCACCACCTGTGGCACAACTGTATATTTAAGAAAGAACAGGGAGTAGAAAAGCAGAGGAGGGACTGTGGGCAGGTGGAAACTGCTGACATAGTGGAGGGCCATAGATGAGAGGGCCAGACAAAGAGTCTTGGGTACCCAGGGAAGAGCCCATCCACCTGGCTTCCAAAACTGTGCAAGTCCTAGACCTAACAGAACCCCAGCATCACGGGTTAAAGAGGAGAAGGGTGCAGTGTCCATACGAACCCATTCTGAGTGGGAACACCACCTCTTAGCCAGTAAAATGGACCTGTGGTTGAGAGTAAGAGAGTTAATGTTTGCAATGTAATAACTTGTTGACATCTGTTTTCTAGAAAAATCACCATCATCCATGCATATTAGCCTCCAATCCTTGTTGATCCTTGTTAAGACTTAATTGGTGATTAACATGGCGAGTGGGTGGTAATGTGTTTCTGGCTACCTATCAATGTGGTCTGAGTAATCAGCTCACAAATTATTTGGCGCTGTCCACTTATGATCAGATGACCTGAGATTATGTTGTTATTAAGCAAATCTTATGGGCACCATTGTGCCACTAAAATATATAATGTAAACAATAACAGAGCTTTATTTGGGGCGTTCTGTAGCTAGTTGAACAGGTTATTCTCTAAACAGCTGTTACTAAATCATTTATTTTAGCATAGTTAGAACAATTTTTTATCAGTCAGCATCCAGGACTAGATTTACCCATTTATAATGTATTATCTCTATGCAAGGTAAGCTCCACTTTAAATTGGTTGAAAATATCAAGTTATTTAGATATTGAACATACTCACCAAGACAGATTAATTCCAATCTTCTGCAGAGCAGTGTGCAGCAAAAGAGCTCCAAAGAGCAGAGCCATGCTGTAGCGTAGGAAGAACAGCAGGGGGCGATCTTCAGGCACAGATCGGTTCAGATAAACCCCCAGCATCACCCCTATGAAACAAAACATCAAAGTCTCCAGATCTGTGCAGCCACTGTTTATTTGTACTTAATGTTGTATTAGCTGTATTAAACCTTAAACAATGACACTTAAGCAATAATTACATTGTAATTTGTGTGTAAGTGTCTAACTGAATAATTATATGATAAAGCTCCGACCTGTCAGAAGACCCGCAATGACCTGATGAGGGAAGTGAGCCAAGATGAAAATCCGGGAAAGCCCTACACATCCCAACAAAACCGCATAGAACAGGTATGGCACTGCAGCTATTATCTTACTGTAAGAGAAAGACTGAACAACTTAGTCATCTTTACATATAAGTTAATAACATTCATGCATCCACTCATCTAAATAGACAGGCATGTCTGTTTATATATACCATGGATTCTTGGACTGGATTCTAGTTAAAGTTTTAGTGAAATTCCTTAATTCCCGGGCTTTTCCCCATTTGCTTTGCTAAGTTTTTTTAATCCTGATGATACATTTTATCCAAGCATGATTCCCAAATGGTCAGTATCACAAATTTGCCTGTTTTGAGCTAGAAATCGTGCAATATTTTTTTACAATTATATTAACATTTACATATGTTAATATATCATTTATATTTAATTTGACGTTTAAATGTTAATAGTGTAAAGTAAACATTTAACTGACCTGCCTGTGCGAGCATGAAAGAATGATGCCAGAGAAGAGACAATCACCCACCAGACAGCACCAGTAACCATAACATGACCTGAGGGACTGCCTGAGAGAGATGGAAAGAGAACTGTCACTCTCACCAGGCCATTTAAAATGCGTTGACCTCTACAATAAATAACATTATTTTGCTGGTTTACCTGGGCCAGTTTCACAAGTAGATTGGAACTGTTGGACATTTGGTGGGTTTTCAGAGAACAATCCAGATTCTCCTATCCACCAATAAGGCCTCTCCCCAAATAGGATCCTAATGTATGTACATTCATGGTTAATGTTGTAAGAAATTGTCACGTAACATAAAATTGACTAATTGAACAACTTAAAATGTGTTATTTTCCCTACTAAGTATTGTGGTGTTAAGAAAATTGTGATATCATAATACCTTTTATGTATACCATCGTATTGAATTAGTTATTACCATATTCATTATTACATGGTGTTTCAAAAACGTGTTTATATCACGGTACTGTTTTATTTCTGCAGTTTATTATATATGTCACTGCCCAGTTCTTTCAAATCACCATCATGCAAAACCATTCTTACCATTTGAGAACCAAATTTAGCCACTCTGATAAAGCTGCCACCCAGACGATAGCAATGCCAGCTCGCCGGCGAACATAAAATGCAATTGGAAAGACCAGGAGAATTGCTGCTTTGGGGTCTCCAATATAGGAAGCAACAAGCCAAAAATCTTCATAGTTTCTTGTTCTAAGCTGAAGCGCCTCCGCCATCCAAACGCCTTGGATGTATAAGGTCTCCATTTCCGCGGGATCAATACGGTTATAAGTAATACCTTAAGAATAAGGTAAAAAAGTGAAAAAGTCCACAATGTATTGGCTATAAGACGCCCTGCTAAGCACCTGCTCACAGTTAAAAAAAAGTCATTTGTTTATAATTACATCCATGTTTACATATGAATCCCAGAAGTTTTTAAAATGACACATTAAAACTATAAAAGTAAACAAGCAAAGATACTCATGCAGCCTGTTTATCTCATCAGTTTCTGTTTAGCAGTAAACCACGTAAGCGCTGTTACGGATACCGCAGTGGGACAAACTTTATAGTTTCTCAATTTCTTGTATGTGCGAAATGCGAAAATATAAACATTATTAGTGCCACAAAACAAACTAGATTTGCCTTTACTGAAATAAATACCTTTGTAAAATAAGCAACATTTATTTAAAATTTATTTTCATGTGAGAAATATTAAAATTAGAATATGTAATGATAAAATTATAGAGACTGATAGTGATATAAAATATAGAGGATTTCTTGAAATACCAAATACAGTTTAGCATATAAATATTATCACGACGGCATCGCGGTGCGTTACATTTTAAAAAAGATTTCTGAAGATTTTAAGATTTTACACTTCTTTCCGCTTCATATATAAAGCTGAAATGATCACCAAAAAGGTTTAATCTGTAACGGTTTGAGTTTGTAATAGCTTGATTAATTGTATTACTTACTGTATTACTAATTGTATTACTTGTAGGTTGGCAAATTAGATTAAAACCCTAACTAATAAAGTTTAATAGCGCCCCAAACACGTTCACATTCAATTCTTATTTTTGATATTTTCAGTAGTTACAAACTGAAATATAATGTTAACGAGAAGGAACAATACAGAATGTGAATTGCAAAAATGTCAGAGATGCCGCAATAATAAAGGATTCATTAGCTTCCTGTCACCTGACGAGCCTCTGAGTCGCAGCAGTCACGCCGGCGCGTGCGTTTACGTAAAGCTGGTGCTCCGGTTTCCCTGGCCGAGAAGATGGCGGCTCCTGGACCGGGGGAGTATTTTAGTGTCGGGAGCCATGTCTCTTGCCTCACCTGTTTAGGCCAACGTTTGCAGGGAGAGGTCGTGGCTTTCGATTACCCGTCCAAAATGTTGACTCTGAGTATCCTTTATTTTGCGCTGATGTATGGAAATGGCCGGGTCGCGTGAGCGGAACCGAAATGTGTCAAACTGGAACTCCGCGCGAGCGTGTTTATGTGTGTGCTAGTGGCCTCATTCAGCGCATATTCTTGCTTTATGTACTTTCTGTGTTGGAGTTTGACGTGGTCGCTAATGTTAGTCGTTTTGGTATTTTAATGGTTATTTGATCCATATATGAATATTTGCCAAAAATGTGTTGTTTGTGGTTAATGTGTTGATTAGCATGTCCTCGCGACCGAGAGCATTAGCATTTGCGCTAAGCTAGCGACTTTACTGTGCGTTAATGGCATATCGTAGGACATTTTACACGCTATATGAACGACCCTTATTTCATAAAATAGCGGTTTGTTGTTATAGTAGAAAACTGGTAAGGTGGTGAGACGCTCATAAACATGTCTAGGCTGCGTAGTAGATTCATTGGTTTATCAACATATACAGTTATCAAGTAATTATTGGCTTATTATTATCTAGCTGTACTGTTTTCGGATCAATGCTATAAAATGTCGGATTCCTTGTATGTCGTTTTGTTATACAAACGCAGGGGTTATGTTAAAACAAAGTTTTAGTTATTCAAGAGAATAACAGGTCACTCCTTTCAAAAATTGATCACTGTTTCACTTGTATCGGCACAGTAACTTACTTACGATATTTCTTCACGTTTTGTAAAGGTGATCTGATGTGTTTCTTTGACAATCCATGATCTGGCAGTGGTAGACTTTAGTTTACTTTCGGTTTTGTTGGTGTAACTGAGGGTCTGGGGATGTGTTAGTGTATTAATCCTCAATGGAAACCGTTTTATATTCAAAATATCAATAATAGCAGAGAAGTCTGATATTCACATGCAATACATTTGACCTACATTACTTTCTATATCTTTAAATCCTGCTTGCACCTCTGCAATATTGAAATTACTTTCATGCCATGAATGCCAGAATCTTGCAACATACTTTTCTTACACAGACTCCATGCTCAGAAAATTTTCTTACTTTGTCTTGTGATGTTTGCAGGCATGCTCTGAGATTGAACCTTTTAGTTCCAATACAATGCGTAGACTGTTTCAGTGAGGGCTTTTGAGGTTTACTAAATCAAGGTGTTGTTTAGATTTCAGTGTCATTAGATTATTATTATTATTACCCTTTGAGATTGGTTCCTGGTTTCCTACAAATTAAACACGACTGGTTAGGCAAACAAACTTCCGCGTATTGTTTAATAAATATACTGTCACATTCATAGGTTAGAAGAAGTCTGAAAGGACTTTGTTTTAGCTGTGGACTTTTTAATTCTGTTGTTTTGATCTCTGTGTTTGATTTGTCCTTAACCCTTTAACCAGAATGTCCTTCCTCCAGTGGTAAGCCCAACCTCAATGATGTCATCCTGATTAACTTAGCCTATGTTTCAGAGGTGGATGTTATTAATGATCGCACTGAGACGCCTCCTCCTCTAGCATCCTTGAATGTTGGCAAGGTAAGATCACCTGCAAAATCTTTTACCTTCAAATCAAACTAGTGACACTAACGTATAGTTCTTGAAATGGCTTGAATTAATTGAATCATTGGTTCAAATAAAAACTTGTTACATTTATTATTTTCATGAAATGCCAGGTATACAATTTTGTTTGGTATGTTTTATTTTTTGGAGTGTTTTTTTAATAACATCTCTTCTTTCATTATAGCTTGCAAATCGGGCGAGGACGGAAAAGGAAGACAAATTGTCCCAAGCCTATGCAATCAGTGCTGGGGTGTCAGTAGAGGGCCAGCAACTATTCCAGACTATACACAAAACGTAAGAGTATTTCAGTTTTTAGTAGTGGAGCGTGCACACTACACAACTGATTGCTGACTAGCTACAACAACTACAAGATCATTTCTACCCAACTGAAGCTACAATCCTAAGACTTGTTCTCAGAAAGTCATGCACACATGGCAGCAGGAGAGTTTATTCTTACTCTTACTCTGAACATGAAATCATTTTTTTCTACTTAAAAACACATACATAATCAGTTACAACATCCAATTGAATAAATGTGATAACAGCATAAAAATGACAGTGTTAAACATTTCATTGTATGCATTGTGGCGTATTTTCGTTCTTATTTGCCTTCTTACAATTTTATTTATTGTTGCTCATAAAAGTGCTCATACCTGATGGCAAGATATCTAGACATCAAGCTGCTCTGTTCTAGTCGGTTCTTATGTTTATATGGCAGTTGTAATCAAGTTGCAATGGGTTTCTGCTTAGTTGAGCTACAAGCTTAATCTCTCTGTTCAAATACACATTGAATAATAACTCTGTTTTCAAGCAGGCATGTCTTATCTGTCTCTCAGAGCATGAGCACAATGCCATGTCCAAGTGTAGCTCAGTTTAGCTCATATACGTACTGTATAAAGTCAAGTAGTTGCGATTTCGCAAACTAACTGGGTTAGTTTGATTTAGGTCAATTGAAGTCACACTTTGATTTGCAACTGCTTGTTCTGGACTAGTCGGCAACTCAAAACCAAGGCGATTAGCTAGTGTATGAGTGAGCCCTAGAGAAGGCTTGTTTTTTCAGGTGTGTCTTTCTTGAGTTAATTTTGTTTGATCTCTTTGGTTTCTAGCATCAAAGACTGTAAATGGCAGGAGAAAAACATCATTGTGATGGATGACGTTGTAATCTCACCACCGTACCAGGTGGAGAACTGCAAAGGCAAAGAGGGAAGCGCTCTAAGTCATATACGCAAAATTGTGAGTATATCAGAATATGAATAAATGTAGTCTTTCTGTAATTCAATGCGACTTCAGTAATTCAAACCTTTTATAAAAATGCATGAAAACAGGAGCCAAAATAATTGATGAAGTGATTTCTGTGCCCCTGGGAACACCACTCAAATATAATTGTTTCCAAAGACGTTTCAAATACTCCCATGTTCCATTGGAACAGAAAAAAACAAGATAAATGATGTATAGAGAAACAAACATTTTAATGCTGCCATTAGATTAGCTGGTGTTCAGTTTTCAATTATTACCAAAAAGACCACATGCTGTGTGTTGCTCAACTGATTGTTTGAATGCTTGATAAAGGTATTATGTAATATAGTAACTTTAAACTTTAAAGCATTTATTTGCATTAATTTGCAAAGAACATGTCTATCCTTAACTGTGCCTTATGTATTTATCACTGGGTGCTGTCATCCCAGTTCTTGCTAAATGTTTTGGAACAAGGACGGTGTCTATAATAAAAAGTACTACCCGTAACTTTTGACATGAACCGTTAATTACATGAACTGTTTTTAAGTCAGAATTAAATTCAGTAATTCTGACATGTAAATGCACCATTAAAAAAATAGTTCACAAAATGAAAATATACCATAATTTACTCACCCATTTACTCATCGCTCTGATGTTTTAATGAATGTGACATTGAACGCTTATTAAGCCCAATATATGAGTTGTTTTTCATAAACATATTTCACTTTAGAAGATATTTATTAATAAACTGGAATATTTTTTTGAGCTTTAAAAACTCACATGCTATTTATTGGCATTACAAAGCTGGGAAGAGTGAGATAATATTTAATATAACCATTAATTATATTTAATAATTTTAAATACATTATATTAATATAATTTTATAATGATAATTTTTATTTTCCAGTGAACTTTAGACATTTTTCGTTTAAGCATAAGTGTCTAACTAATCGTTCTGTTGTAATTGAATGGGAATTATAAAATGGCAAGGGTGATGCTACATTCACATAGATCTCATATCAGCCAGCAACAAAGGACTTAAGTCTCTTTCTTTTTTCAGGTTGAGAAACATTTTAGAGATGCAGAAAGCCAGAAGTCGATGCAACGTACACAAGCACAGCAAACACAGAAGGACTCATCTTTATCCTCTTGAGTAGAGGGGTGTGGTTCATCTGGGGTGGGCACCACGGGCATCAGGGGCCTAACAGCTGGTCGAAACCGGCACTCTACTTCCTCTTTGCGGCAACGTCCAAGAGTGGATGCACCAAGGGCCTAGGGTCTGAAAGATCAACAAAAGAAACAAACAAAAAAGCAAAAAAAAATTAAGAAAAAAAGTGAGAACGAAAAGAGTTCATTCTAAATTAGACTTTATAAAGATAATTTAAAACACCAACCATTAAACAACTATAGTTTCTTTGACTAACTTACAGTGTCTTATCCCCCCTCTGCCCCTTTGTCCCCTCCTGTTTCATCTGATATAGCTTTTCATATTTTCTCTATTACTTCCTCCTTTCGCCATTAATTCCATTTTGTCAAAAAAGGAAAAAACAATCAGTCAGAAGAGCCTGTTAGCTTTATTTTCTTGTGCTTTTTTCTTTTGACTGTTTATGTTCTACAAGTGTCTGTCTGTTCTGTATTTTAAGTAAAATGTGATTTCAGATACCACACGTTACAAAGGACATTTTCTAAAATAAAAGTAACAAATTCTGACTGCAATGCTGTATTTTCAGTAGCTTTTTCAGAAACTTTGAATATGAATTCACAGAGTATGAGTTCACAGAATTTTGAATATGCTTGCAAAAAACGTTTAAAAATGTTGCTCTCTCAGTGAGGGGTTTGAATGCTTCAAAATTTAGTGATATTTGCTCATGGTGCCCATAACACAACAATCAAACTTATAATGAAGGACATAATTTATCTAACATGACTAACTAGACTGGTAGACTACCACACTACTTACCAGTATAAAGCATCTACAGAAAATGTGCATTTGATATGATTTTTGGATAAAAAGCAAACAGGACTATTTTTGTTTTTACAGTGGGCCGGATGTTTTTGGTTTAAACATGTAATGTGGTATTTCCTACCTAAAATATTTTTAGAAATGTGCAGAGATTTACAAAAAAACCTGTACATGGATTCACTATAATATTTACTGGTAATATACCGTGTGTATCAATAACAGATTCTGAAGGTTAATTACATGAATAGGGTGGCAATAGATAATTTATCACAGCTATGAACTATAAAGGGTTTAGATTCTCCTTGACCCGTTATAGCAGTGCCAAAAGGTTTAATTCGTTCATAAATAATTAGAGACGGTAGTTGGGTTATAACTGTAACTAATACACATGGTTCCTCTCACGAACATACCTTGCCACGGGGTCAGACATTGCATGCGGTGTTAGATGCTCCTAGGGTTTTCTATTGTGGTTAAGAGGACCGATCATGCTTAAATGTAACCCTACACGTCCTACTTCTAAATTGATGAACCATTAGATGAAAAATTCAGTGTGTACCAAGTACTCTTGTTTCTTGAGGGATGCAACCTGCTTAGAAGATAAATCAAGTCCATGTCACGGAGGTTCTAAAACTTTAAAGGGTTGTATGCGAGACAGTCAGTAGCCAGGTGCAGTTTGCCCTTGATCAAAGTCCAAAACTTGAGATCTTGTGTTTTGTTTAAATGTGAAGCAAGTGTCAAGGGCACAGGTGTGAAGCAGGAGGAGTGAATCATCCTTATTTTGTTTCCAGCCAAGGTTCAGGGTAGGAATCTAATGGAGTGTGTATGTAGATGACTTCACTATGTAGGTAATATGTTTGCATCTCATCACATCTGCTGACTCCATATTCTTCAAGATTGATTTGCACAGTTTGTGGTAAGTTCTATTCCTGCAGCAATTTGTGGAGCATTATTGACTGTAATATGTGCATAAGTGGATGTATTTTCAGAAACTATCTGTGCATCTGACCAGGAATGATGTTGACTAACGTGATAATGAGCTTGCACTCTGTGCAAAATGATAAACGGATTAAAGGATTTAGCTGTTTATGTAATTTGAATATTTTCTACTAAGCCACAAATCTAAGTAGATCTCTGTAATCGTTTTCCTCTTTCATACTGATCGATCAGAAGCACTTCATGTGTTTATATTGTCTTCTTTTCAGCTCAGCTTCAAATTTCTATACTGAGGAAAGTCAGGACAAAAAGCAGAAAGTGTTCTTCTGGGAATCTGAAACTTACATGATCCATTTCTATTGTCTTTTTTTTGAATGGAGGCGCTCTGAAAACATGCTGAAGATGCTCTGCATCATGTTTTTGCTCATCACTTTTTTCCTAGTTGGGGCATCAAAGCTTTGCCCTCATCAGTGTTTTTGTTATGAAGCATCTGACCTGGTAAATTGTCGATCCAGAGGGTTCACTCACATTCCACACAGTATTTCACATAGCACGTGGCTTCTGGATCTTGGTGGGAATAAACTGTCAGAGTTGAGAAGTACCTCCTTTACTGGGATATGGGCCCTCCGTGTTCTTCTGATTTCACACAGCAGTGTGCAGGTGGTGCATTCTCAGGTGCATTTTGTTTTTGATTATACTTTATAATATACTTAAATATATATTATACTTATGTATTAAATGTATAAACATTAAATTATGTTTTACAGATTTTTGAAAATGTTATATAAAAGTAATAGAATTGGTAATACTATATCTTTTGTGTTTACATTTCAACACAAAAGTGAACCATTAGCTGAAAATGTGCTGTTTTTGTTATGTATTAGGCTCTTTCTTCTCTGACATTTTTGGAAAAATTGGACCTGGCTTATAATGAGCTCCATGAGCTTCCTCCTGATTTTTCTGAAGGGTTGACCTCCCTTAAAGATCTCAGGCTCTCCCACAATGCCTTGGAGCGTCTTGAGACCCACTCCTTACAGAACTTAGAATGTCTGGAAAAGTTAGATCTCAGTCACAACCAAATTCAAGTTATCTGGGTTGGAGCGTTTCGTGGACTTACCATGCTAAGGCAGCTTAATCTGGCATGGAATCAGTTGATGGTTCTCCAAGGAGGATTATTGAGCATGCAACGGGAACTTGGAGTTCTTCTCTTGAGCCACAACAATATTTCTAAGATTGAGACAGAAGCTTTGGCCCCACTACAGACCCTCACTGTTTTGAACTTAGAGGCCAATCAGTTGAGAAGCCTTAAATTCAAGACATTTGTAAACCTTAAGACACCCAGCACTCATTTGCAACTTTCAGAGAACCCCTGGATGTGTGACTGCGAATTGCACCGTGTCTTCAGTAAGATATTACACGTCCGGCATCTTCATGTGGACGATTACTGGAACATCACATGCCATGCACCTCACTTATTGGCTGGGGCGGTTTTGGGTTTTATGGATAGTCAGTTATGTGTAGCAGAAACAGCCACTGTCCTGGTCATAACTGGAACTGTGATGGTCACTGTGGTGGCTGCTTTGGTTATGGCAGAACGGCAACGAAAGAGAAAAAATATAAACCTGGAAAAGCAAGGAAACGATCCTTGGGAGTCTCGGGAGAAATGAAACATCTCAAATCATGGTCAAAAAGTGGAAACAAACAATAGTTATTAGTATTATTCACTTATTCAATGATATTACATTTATTCATTTGGCAGACACTTTTATCCAAAGTGACTTACAGTGCATTCAAGGTATACATTTTTATTTTTATCAGTACTTGTGTTCCCTGGGATCGAACCCACAACCTTTGCGCTGCAAATGCAATGCTCTACCAGTTGAGCTAGAGAACTACAATACAACAATAGCTATAACAGATATAATACAACAATAGCTTTTTATTTGTCAAAATTAGTGTTGAGCACCTAAATGCATCAATACATTTCCATGCAGCAAATTAATTTCACCCTCTACTTCTTCCCTCTTCTTCACCATGTTTGCCTATATCAGGATCTCACTTAGGTTCTGTATACCATTTTTTCTATTAAGCTGTTAATAGTTATAAATTGTACCATTTTTATTTTATCCATTATGTTAATATAAATACTATAGTTTGAGTCCTGGGGTGGCACAGTGGGTAGCACTGTTGCCTTGCAACAAGGTCTCTGGTTTGATTCTCTGAGCCAGGAGGCTTTTCTGAGTGGGGTTTGCATGCTGTGTGGGTTTCTACCCGGTACTCTTGTTTCCTCCCACATGTAGGTTAGGTAAATTGGACATGCTAAATTCCCCTTCCCTGATTTTTGTGTAAATCTGTTTTCTGTCATGAATATAGACTGTATGCTAGAATGGTATAAAACAAATGGATATTTTTAAGTCCTATTGAGTCCACTTAGAAATGTGACAATATAATAAAATAGGTTGTAAAAGTAGTTTTACATTGACTTGGAAGAATAAATGATCTATTCTTTACTGCATTAGTTTTTTTTCACCCCATATTTCTGTTGTCAAGATTTTTGTATAGTACTCTGAAAGATGTTTATTACCGATCCATGCATAAAGCAAGATATCTTGCTAACGTACTACTCTAGTTTGGGTTTTGAAATTTAAGAGTGTCCTGGTAGTGATCTTAAGCGGAATGACGCATGAAAAGCCACAGTGTAGGTTTGTTTACTTTTTGCAATTCAATACCTAAAACAAGCTCGAATCTTGAGTTTCTTTACATTTTCATTGTTGTGCATTATTGAGTCCTTTAATGTACTGAAAAGCACGTTTAGTCACAATATTTGGATCTGTTTATTTGTGAAGTTTTATTATTTTAGTTTAAGTTTAAACAGAATGTTTCTTTAGTGTTTAACTATGTCAGCTCCAGTTTGTACCAAGTTTCAAGTGTTGCATTTTTTTACAGCAAGAACATTCACTTTACAACTCACCCTACTTTATGTATGTATGCAATATATTTAAGACATACAAGATTTCCATACAAAACAATGATAGTTTAATTGACAATAATATGATGATACTTTATACAGTTGTATAAGGAATGCAGAATAAATGCAAACAGCCAAATAGTGGTGTTTTAACAGCCTGTAATGTGAGGAAATACTTCTTATACATTACAACTTAAGAACATCAAAACAGACCATTATTCATTACTTTAATATCATTTTAAGACTTGCATTAAATTTAAATAGTACATAAAAAAAGAACAAAAGTGAAATGTAAACAGTCTTTTAAAGACTTGTGTTTGCGATCAGATATTCAGAGGCAGATGAGTCACATTGCTGAGCAAGCTGAAAATTGCATCCTTGTGTATCTTTGAATACACATACTTAACTTCTGCCAGCGCCTGGGCAATAAACTCTTTAATATCATCAAATGATCCCCTGAGACAAATGCTTGAACTGTACCGTTTGTCCCAAGCACAGTCTGCACAGAAATGTTATTTTATCCCCAGGTCTTCAGCCATCTGTAGCTAGAATAAGCACTGCTCCAAAGATACCAACATTCTGCCCAATGAGCTTCATCTGGTTCCAGAACTCCACTCTGCGGGTACGGTGCCAATAACCCATGTTGCCATCAATAAACAGCACAACTAAAGGCAACAGAACCGCCAAGATCTGGGAGGCCACTCGCACATAGCAGCCTGAGAGGTAGGAGAGTGCTAGTACTCCAAACACAACAACTAGTAGCTGAACAGTGATCTCCCCACCAGGAATGTGGTCCAGGTAGGCCAGTCTGTCCTCCTTACTGTGCTGTAGAGTGTATACCTGGAGAAGCACAGACAACACAGAACTTGGTTAAAGGAGATAATTTATTCAGTGCATCATGTTACGCTGAGGTTAAAGAGTGTTCCTTATGCATAATTCTATTCACTATACAAATTCAGGGTTTACCAAAATTGCAAAATGAATACATCAAACTATAACAAACAAACAAAAAACTTGATCATCAGCCATTTTAGAATACTCAGCTCTTAACATTAGACTACTTAATATTCCTAGCCATAACAATGTGGGGTTCCCACACCTTCCCACCAATTAATTTCTATGAAGTGCAATGAGTAAATAAAAATTTTATGAAAATAAAGTTTGCATTTTCAAAGAAAAATTTCTAGGGAAAAGAAGTAGCTAGAAAGATTTATATTCACTATAAAATTCCCTAAAAACTTCATAACTTTCAGGTTTCCATAATCTTAAAACATCTGAGCTATCGCAGGAGACCAGAGATGAACATGTAAAACTCACCATGCAGATCAAGTAGATCCCTAGGAAGACCTGTCCTGTTGACTGCAGGGAGCGTGTGCGAGGTTTCTGTCTGTAAACCTCTCCTGCTCCACTGGCTAACACCAGAAACCCTCCGATAACAGCCATTGCTCTGGAGTACATCCTCACCTGTAGTGGTACCAAAAACACGAAGTGAACACTGAAATCAGCTTGTTTATTTAAATGACATAACCACATGCCTCGTAGAAGCAAAACTTCAAAAAAGGTCTAATAGTGTTTAGTTACATGCAATAAACTTTGTTTTAATTATTTGGCATTTCAACAAATTCTTTTGACCTCTGTGTTACTGCAGATGGTTAGTCTCTTGAGTTAACATGAAATAAAAATGGATTTGCATGAGCAGGCAGAGGCAAACACAAATCATTTAAAATGCTTTCTCCTTCAAAACGTTCCTCCAACAAATGAGAATTCTTCCATCATTTTCTCACCCTCACGTCACTTCAAACCCAGAAAAAGATATTTTGAATTATGTAGGTAACTAAACAACAGTGGCACCCACAAAAATTGGTGTAACTTATGTATAATTTTGTATAACTGTGGCACCCATTGTACAGCAAAATCATTGAGGCATTTTTCAAAATATCTTCTGTCTTCCACAGAAGAAAAAGTCATACGGGTCTGATATGATATGACGACGAGTAAATAAGGGAAAACATTTTTGGAGGAACTTTCCCTTTAATATGCAGCAATTTGTAAGGTAAGTTTTCAGAACTGTGCGATAACTATGGTGATTTCAACAATTTTCTTTCTTTAAAGTGAGTTTTGGGCTCAACCAATGGTGTTAATTGGGGGGGGGGCATTAATCTGTTTGTTTGATTAATAAAAGATGATTGTAGTAAACTTTTATTTATTTTTTACCAATGGTAACACAAAATTACAAAAAAAGACTTAGGAACAAAAATAAAATCACAAATGCACTTATTCTTTCATCCGCCACTTATCTGTAATGCAAACAGACTATGTTTTGTCACAGTAGGCTATTTAATCAATAACTTACCTTTAACCAGTCACCATAATGGACCTGTCCACCAACATAGGACACATACGTGCTCAGGGCCAAGTGAATAGCAGCAGCCAATGCAAACCATCTTCTCTTCACTCCAAATGACATGAAGCTGGCACACAACACTGCAGCTCCCAAGTCTATATACAGGTAAGGTACCTGGATATCTGGCTTCCTAAGAAATGAGAAAACATTTCATAGCTGATGAATAGTTTGTTATTCTTTAGTCCCAACCACCTGCTTTAGTTTGAACAGGAGGTTTTTGTGAAAATAGCTCATCTTATACAATGAAATACTCTATAAAAAGACAAACGAGGTTTATAGGATGAAGACAAGCATAATATTTATTTTCTTTGCTGGTGTATTTTCTATTTTAACAAGATGCTGGAGTGAAACACATTAAAAAGTTTGATTCTTTTTAACTAGGGAATTATATTAATTATATTTAACCCATAGCCATGATTTGTAACATACTGCTGCAAGTGAGAAGGTAGGGCCAACAAAACCTAGCCACGCCAAAACATGCAACATGAATCATCAATATTTTTAACAATTTCCAGGTGAAGACTGTAAACGTGCCTGGCCTAAAAGCTAACATGGATGAACTAAAAGCCACAAAATCTTTATTTGGAGTTCATGACTTTATGTGGTATTATTATGTAATTATTTAAATGAAATACAGCGGGGAGAATAATTTCTTGAAACACTATCTATATAAACGTAGAAATAAAGCAGAAACGCTACGATTCTTTTGTCAAACTAATGCAGGTTGCATGTGTCTACAGACTGAGTGCTATAAGAGTTTTCGTGCTTTCGTCTAACGTGCACATACCTTTTTACATCTGCCCGCTCCGCAAATAGCATTAGCATGCTGAAACAGTTCCAGAACCCGAATCGGGTCAGGATAAATGCTCCAAATTGTGAGAGAAATCTCATCGCTTTTTTGCGGGATAAAGAAGCCATTGCTCAGGATAGCGGAAGTATCGGCCTTCCAGGACCCTTGCTGGCAAACGTGAACTCTTGCTAGCAACTAATTATGGTTTGTGATACAGTTTTTATCCACTAGGGGCGCATTGTGGCTCATACAGCTGAATTTCGTATTGAGTCGTTTTTGTCTTACTGTACACATTTAGGGCATCAAAATGTACAATTGTTTTAGAAGATTAATGCCAAGAAATAGACACCTGCCATACAAACGTGAAATCGCACACTACCAAACTTTATTAATTGATCGAAAAGAATTGTGGTTATCTTTCTCAGCGCTGAAAAAGCAATACGTAGCTTACTAGCCAGCTGTTTAATATGTACAGTATTTTTATTTTTGAAATTTCATTTTGTTAATTATGCATATATTACTAAGGTCATTTGGT
>JAZGTK010010400.1:0-16418 GCA_036877625.1 Ambastaia sidthimunki | reverse complement strand
TGTAGTTTCATGTAGTCACGATGGACCAATTAGTATGACCTGGTTTTTAATCCCATATTTCAAGATGTTTATTTTTTATAAATATAAATTACACTATTTCTTTTCTGTTAGCATACTTCTCTCTTATGGTAATCTCTGCTCGGAGAAAGTATTCAGTCTCCCCCCCTGCCACTACTGGACCACCAGAGTTTGAGAGGGTCTTTCGAGCTCAGTAAGTTTTATTATTTTAAAAAAGCCAGACACAAACAATAAATATTTTGAGTAGATTACATTAAAATACATTTAAAATGTCTTCCCTGAGAGGGGTGTTTTGCCATGCAGATTTTTGATGTGGCTGTTAAATTTTTTACTTTGCCAGGGCAAATTGTTCTGAGTATTTCCCCATATTTATCTTCTCGCTTTGGTTGGCAGGAGTTTTATTTAGTCAAGGTGAGTTTGCGTAACTGTAATAATTAACAGGTAATTCAATTTGACCTTGCATATGTTATTTGTGGTCAGAGAATTTTTATTTAGTCGTGATAAGAACATCAAATTTTGTGATAGCAGAAACTAAGTTGGCTTGCTGTTTTTTTATCATAATGATATAAAAAGTCAGAAATACTTTCTCACAAACATTACAGGTATATTTAAAAAGGTTAATGTTTTGTATTCCATATGTACAAACTAGTGGGTTAAAAACATCCTAGAACCTGATAACCATCAGGGTATTTAAGTAAACACTGTTCTAAATTTTAAGAGACATTTGCCAGCTCACACTCTAGTTCTGCCATTGGTTCATTTGATTTTATTAGACCACGTAAGAGTTGCTGTGCAAAATATAGCATATGCACTTCCTCTTACCATAATTGAGGTAATGTTGAAAAAAATGACCTCCTCAGATTTGCATGTAAACAAAAAATCCTTTAAAAACATACTATGCAAAACCCTGAGCGAGGTTTTCACTCCTGTTAAGCATTACTGCAAAAGTGCTTTCTATCATCTATAAAAATAAGATCTTAATGTTACGGGTCTGTTAATAATAGTTAATATGCCTTTATTAAGTAATAAACTTCAGTGCGTTACTTGTGTGTTGTTTGTGATCAGACTTATGATACAAACCCTGAGATATATCTAGAGACCATAATATCATGGCAACTAACCAGAACAGCCTAGAATTGTGACAAACACTGCTTGCATCAGATTTGTTTAGGAGGTGTTTTGTAGTTTGAGGGTTTTGGTTTTGTAATATGTTTTATTGTGTTTTAAGCTATGGCCGTGTTCTTTGGGCTTCTGTATCTTTATGGGCGGTATTTGTACTTCCATGGTTATGCAAAATCTGCTCAGCACAGGTAGGGCCTGCAGATTCAGCATTTTATTTTGTTGTGTTGTCCCTATGTTTGCATAGTTGTGTTTCTTACCTGTTGTGCTTGTGTTCTGGCAGATTGAAGCCTCTGTATTTTAGTGCAAAGATGCAGTGGGTGCTAATCGCTCTGGCTGCGCTGGGTGTCTTTTGCACCATGACTCAGGTATATCTGGGGCTGGACCTGCACCACTTCTTCAGTCATGCTCTGGGTCTCACTGAACATGAATAGAGAGGGAGTGCTGGGTTTCTGCAGCACAAACATGTGGAAGGTTCTGGATATTATTGAGAGTCTTGTTTCGTACAGTTTTATACAACAGAATTTATATGATGTAAGAACAAAAAGGCTCTCTGAGTATAAATGTCTACAATATTTAAAGGATACTAAAGATAAAATTAAATGCAAAATATAAAGCAAGTTAACTTAAATGTTACTCTCTGAAATAGTAATAGTTTATAAGCCATTATTGCTAACTTTTTAACCTTTCAAACACTTCGAATTAGTTCAATTATAAATCATTGAATGTTACACATTACAAATATTTGTTATATTTTGTAATAATCTCTTTTGTGTTGTGGGATTTACTTTATTTGTATATGGTGTGCATTATAATCTGTAAAATTTACTTTTAAAAAACATTTACATTACATATTAGATAACACATAGATTAAGCCAGGCCTTAATGTGTACTAAAATACATTTATAGCTTGTTGGTCCTTATTTACTGTTGTTTTTCGTTTTAAACACCAGATGGCGCTACAACACGTTGGTTCTCAACTTTTTTACTTTTTTTTTATTTTTTGTCCACAATATTTTAATCTTCCTACTCAAAATATTTTTTTACTATTTTACAGCATATCACTATAAATCTGTATATCCATTATAAAAACAACCAAATACTGAGAAATATTTTGATTAGCATTAGATTTTAGCTTCAATTTTAGTTGTTTTACCTTTTTGCTTTTTCTGTCTTACTTTAAATAATTTTAAAAGTCATATTGAGGCCCCTTGGAAGTTTAGGCCAATTGGCCCAGTGGTTGAGAAACTAACTAAAAAGTTAGTTCTTTGGTTAGTTCTTCAAAATATTGGTATAAAATGAAATGAGCTATTCTTAATAAAATTGCATGAGGCTGTGTGTTTACATAGAATACTTCACATACCTTTATGTTTACTATTAAAGAATATCTTTGGATACCCCTGGAAACGCGTTACAATTCTTTCAGTTAATGAATGTTAATTTTAAAGTATCATTCTGTATATAATTTATTTGCAGAACAATTTGCCTGTCAATTCATATGCAATAAAGCACTAAATTGCAACTCTGTTCACCTCTGCACTTACCTGTGTGATGCACAGTCAGTTTAAAGCAAATAAAGAAAAATGACCATTCATAATGTGTTCATGAGTTCATTCATAATTCATTTCATTTAGTCATTTATTCATTTGACGCTTTTATCCAAAGTGACTTACAGTGAATTCAAGGTATAAATTTTTGGTATTTGTATTCCCTGGGATCAAACCCACAACCTTTGCGCTGCCAACCTTTGAGCTACAGGAACATTTATTTATTGTCATTTAATTAAAATGTGTGTTGTAATGCAATAATGCAAATACCATGTCACTATTCTGCCAGAAGTTTTGAACATATTACCTAAACATGACTGTTAAAATCCCACAGCGCGTGTATTCGATTTCATAATGCATAATGCAATCAAAATACATTCACATTTAAAGGGCTCGATTGCGCATTTATTGCAGCGAGTCATTTTAGAATAAACTAGATTATCGGTCGTTAGAGTGGACGCTGACATGGTTGTAGTTACCGTTCTTGGTGTGAACGAGCCTTTATGCGCCACCAACGGCTAAAACCCGGCTAAGAAAGATGTACATTTGACAACACATATTTTCATTAAATGACAATAAATGAGCGTCTATTACAAATTAGAAAACACTTTTAAATATCGGGTTAAATGCGTTTAATAGACACTTGAGAGCAAAGTCGTGGTGTACGTGAATAATGTTTAGGTGTAAGTGAACAAAATGCTTCCTTGTAACACTAAAAGAGACCAATGAACTCATCTGAGTTATGGAGATTACCACAGTCTAGTGCTACCAAATGAAACCAAAGTGCTCTATATTTTTGGTGTAAATTTGTTCTCCATTCTGTGTGGTTGCCATAGTAATAAGATGTTTAATAAACGCTCTTGGTCTCAGCTCCTCGTGAACGTAATTAGCTGTTAACCGCTTGTTAAAGGTAGATTTCGTTAACTGGTTATAAATTTACAGTGTATAAAAAGATTATGTTGTAGATTGATACATTTTTACCGATGTTTGTTAAGGCAATAATTATTTCTTCTTTTTTTTACTTTTAAGGCATTTAAACCAATCTATAACCCTGTATTTTACATTTCAGAGTGTAACTGAATCCGTCAATCCGAATAAAAGAAGCCTCATACAAACAGGTAAAGCTACAAACAGCTAAACACACAAACGCAATATTTCTAAAAGCTACATAATTTTTCTGAAACATTTAACCTGTACATTTCCATTTACAGAAATATTATGGCAGTATTGAAAAACAAAATGTCGGCTTACAAAGATATGTTGAAACACACTCAGCACATACTTGACTTTGATATATGGAACCCCAAACCACCATCTGTCCGAAGAAATGCCAGATTATCTACGATTTATAATCTTGACTTTCACTCACATGTATGTGAGCTAGGTATTGAGCCTGGCCCCATAAGAGTCAGACTTGGAACCCAGATTTCAACCTTCTCCAATGGCCAGTGGGTGAGCTTTGAGCCCATGAGCAGAAGACTTCAGGGTTTACATGAGCAGGAGCTGAAAGCAGAGATCAGGATGCTGAAACTCAAGTTAGAAGTCATGATGGACCTACTGGTAAATGCTTATGTCCAGATGGATGTCTTAAAGAGACAACTTGAGAAGTCTGTGAGCCCACAAGACACTGTTACCAAACTACACAATCATGCTGAACATAAAATTTCTTGCAGGATGTCCACAAAACCTCACACCTTAACAGAAGATTTGTAATAGATGAAAGTCAGGTTTAACCAGCTGTTTCAAAATAAACAACATACAGTATTCAAAGCACAAGGCCTATAGAACTGTTTTCGGGGAGTGCAAGGAACATCCAAAAAAATCCAAACATATGAATGTGGAGTCAGTCTAGAAAAATAGCAAGTGAGCCCATAATTACCAAACAGAAATCCCAAATATAAAACATGTATTTGTAACACAAAGGGCTTATTTTATAATATTTGGTGTCATTTTTATGATTCTATAAGTAGTGTTGCCTTGTGTAGAGGCAACTATAATTGCTTTCATATATGAATAGAAGACAGGACCACATCACAATAGATAGCCCATACACCACTGAAATGCTATACAAAACAAGCTTAAACAGAGTACATTAAACAGTTTAGGCTGAATTAAGTGAGGAAGAACAACAAATCCTGACCTACATGTTTAAGGAATATACAGTGCTGCCTTTGTTTGTATTTTTAAACAATAATAATTGCAGTACAAACTCTTCTGGAAAAAGACCAATATTGTATTATTAAAACTCAGACAAATAGCCAAGCAGAATTTATAAAAAATTATACAAATATATTTTTAAGAAGAAATAAAATGCATTTTTTGTATACAGTGAATACAGTGGGCTGTCTCATACCTGTTTTCCCTAAATAGGAATCTAAATGACACATCTGAAATATCACAAGTGAAATATCCTCAATCACAGTGTTAAATTCCACTATCCTTAATCAAAGCTTTAAATTTTGTAAAGAGAACCATGAAGCTATGATTTATCTTAAATTGTCATTATATTGTCAGATTGATAAAATATTAGGAGCTTTTAATATTATTATTTAATTATTATTATATTATTATAGAACAATTTGGGGAAAATAGTTTTTTTTTCTGATGGCAATATCAGTATTATTTCTTAGGACATATTTTATTAGGTGAGAAACTATAAACGACTTTTAAGCAAGATAGCATTGCAAATTGAAATAGGCAATTTGGATATTAGTTTGTTCTCAAAAAGACCACCAGTGCCAAAAAAAATTTATTTAGAATAAAAAAAGATTTTTTCTTGATGTAGATATCAAAGCAGCTTAACTGAAGTTTTTACCTGAGTTTAGTAGAACACTGCTCACAAAAATTAGGGGATATTTCAAAATGAAGTGGCAGAGGATCCCAAAAGAACAAGAAGACAATCTGATCCTGTCCATGCCCCATCACTGTCAGTGTGTTTTGGCAGTCTTGGGTGACCATACACCCTACTGAACAGTCAATGTGTGGCACTCTCGTCCAGTTTGACATGCATCTGTTCACCCCCACCAATATGTTACTTGCTACTCAATCACGATAATTGAGTTTGCATTTCATTTGGATAATTGAACAATTTTCTTTGACTTGTCATTTGCTTTTCTGATGTTGTTGTTTAATAAAAATAATCAAATCAGTTTTTTTTTTATCGCTTCATATTCATTTTGAAATATCTCCTAATTTTTGTGAGCAGTGTATTTAGGGGTTAGGATTGATAATGTCTATGACTGTTACAGCCCTCATTCTTAGGGTCGGGATGTAAATATCTGATTCCAATGTAGCATTGCCTGTTCATCTTTATTTAAATACTACTTTAGATTTAAAAAAAAGAGAAAAAATATATTTTTTGATATTTTCCCAGAATTTCAGAAGAATTTCTTTTTGCTTCTTCTGATTCTCACCTAAATTGGTTCAGGTGATTAGTTACGTTGACACAAACTTAACGCCAACCAAAAATTGGATAAGTGTCCAACTTGGTACACTTCATTAGCATCATGATCTACCTGCCATGGGGCTACCTGCTAAATCTGTCTCCAGTGTCTGTAATATGTTTTTTTTATGTTCATAACTTGTGGAATGTTTGTTGGAAACATCACAATTTGTTGTTTATGGATTCCTTGGGTCAAGCCAAATGTGCTGGTACCAATTTTGCAGGGATTGGATGAATTGCATATCCACCATTTTTAAAATTGTCTGAATTTTAAAACACTGAAAAGTCCCAGGATTGAACCTCATTCATTTTAGTGTTTTACTTTAATATTGTTTTACACCATTTGTCTGACAGTTTTACTTACTATAGTTATTTGAAAAGCCACTACTGACACTGATTGACAGGTTTGTGTGCAAGGCATCAGAAATGCAAATGCAATGTTTTGGCAGACTTAATACATGATGCCAAGGAAAAGAAAGAAAGAAACATGTATTTGTAAGTTATGGTTACCCATAACCAAAATGTGACCTCTGCATTTAACCCATCACCAGTGAGGAGTGAACACACACTGCAAGTCGTGAACACACACACACATGGAGCAGTGGGCAGCTATCACTGCAGCACCCGGGGAGCAATCGGGGGTTAGGTGCCTTGCTCAAGGGCACTTCAGTTGCTACCTGCCGGAATCAAACCAGCAACCTACTGATTACAAGCCCGACTCATTAACCAGTAGGCTACCAAATGAAATGGCTCGTAAGACATGGGAAATGCTTTTGCAAATAGACTTTGCATTGTCATTTAAAGTTTACATTGTACATTTGGTAAATGAAAATGCAAACATTTGTAATTGTCACAACTTTTACACACACAAAAATCTTGTCCAGGAAAACGCTTCATAGATAAGGCTCTTTCTCCTTAACAGTAATGCTGTCTGTGCTGTCTGTGTTTGTGTGCTGGTTCAGGCTGTTTAATGTAGTGAATGTTTCTCTTGGCTCTCTCCTATCAGCAGCAGGATGCAGAGAGCTGCTTGTTAAGGGTGTCATGTCGCCACTCTGTGACGCTGAAAGCTTTCATTTCCTCCTGCTGTCCTCAACTGCTGCTCGCTTTATTGAACTGAAGGCGGTCACAATAAAAAAACCTCAGATTACAATATAAGAGATTGTGCTTGGCACCTTAAAACTTTTAGGGGGGCATTTAACTGATTATATAATTATTATATAATTATATATATATAATTTGTTTTTTGTTATAAATTGTTTCTGAACAATATTTTCTGATTTGAAACAGTGGTGTGAGAGCCACAAACATGAAAGCTTCCTTTTCCCTTTCTCTCTGTCTCTCTCTCTCTCTCTCTCTCTCTCTCTGTCTGTCTCTCTCTCTCTCTCTCTCTCTCTCTCTCTGTCATACACACAGGTGCACACTTTTTAACTTCACATTGATTTCAACACTGACCTGGCTGCCTGGATAGGAAGTTGTGTTTGGCCAACAGGAAAAAAGAAGTCGTATGGGATTTTTGCTGCTTCCTGTTGCAGGAAACACGTTCAAGGATGCAGTGGGGGTGGGGGTTGTGTGTGGGGTGCTACGGGAGGTTTTTTGATTTAGTACGTACAAGTAAATGCAAGCATCTGTATCACAACAAGCACAGAATAATGTGTTCAGTACAACTCTACTATATTAGAGGTATATTTAGCCCATCCAAGAGCTTTCAGAGAGACAAGAGATTAACTTAAATATTCTGTATATTAAAACACAGCTGTTTTCCTGTTTACACCTGTTTATATTAGTACATTCCAGGTAAACCTTGCCTTGGGCCAGAAGTGTATTCTTTGCAGTGCCAAATGTTTAAGTTTGTTTATATTTGTTTATTGATATCAACAAAACAGGAAAGGTGAAACACTGAAACTTTGTTTTTATCTTTTTTGTTTCTGCTGTTTCTAATCAGAAATTAGAGTAATTTTAGACAGTACAAAAACTCATAACAATAAAGAGGTACACCAGATTCATTCATTGCTTTTGTTGCACTTGTCTTTCTCTTTGTTCCATCGTCAGTCCCTTCAAAATCTGTGAAGTCCAGATTACAAGACCCAGACCAGGACCAAGGCAGAAACAAATACTTTTCATTTTCATGTTTCACTTGTGTCATTTTTACAGTGTGCATATTGGTGCAGTTTGTTTGCAAAGGTTAATGTCCACTGAGATGGTATTGTCTGTTCTTCAGTTTTAAAACTTGTAGGCATTGCCCAATTACTGATAATTTGCTAAATTATTGTCAGGTCAAGTATTTGGGGAAATTTAGCACATCACAAATATTATCACTGATTGGGCAATGACTGTAACGATTATGAAATGTGAATTAAAAATGTGCTTATTTAAAACACAATGTTTTATATAATGTATTAAAAAATCTAATAGACTCGAAAGTGGTTTTTTAAAGACTTAATACATTTTACCAGCCATTGCTACGACTTTGTGTTTGTGTTCATAAATAAATGATTTGTTTGGTATTTATTTGTTTTTTTCAACTTGCATATATCTTTATCTGGTGCTGTCAGATCCTGTCTTGGCTCCTGCCTTGTCTTAAAATTAACATTTAGGTCAATTGTGCAGCTATATCCTGCCCTGAAACACGCACACTTTCTCAAACACACACACACTGAACTTTACTCAAATAAGATGCATGTTAATCACCCTCAGCTAACACACATGTGGGGTGTTTTGGTCGCTGTGCTTTTGTCTGGATTCTTAAACAAGGAGGGATTAAGTGTTGATGGCCTGTAAGGACCCAGTGTCTCCACTCTCAAAAGACCAATCACCACCTCAGACACTCACAGAGCATTAAACAGATCCAGTCACTAGTGACTGTGCTTCTCCCTAAAATCTATAGGTTAATTTGTTTTAGATGAATGTGTTACTTTATTGATGAACCCATAGTTTTTATCAACAATTAAACCAAAATCATAAATTATTTTTTTTTCGGATCTGCAGTTTTTGCCCAGCAGGTGTTTGAGCCAAGTCATATCTTGGGACCTGAAGATGATACTATAAATGTGTAACACTATGTAACAGAAATTTAGGGTATTAAACAGACCTAATTCTTGTTGGAAGTATTGAATAAAAAATATTAATAGACCAATTGTAATAAAAGGAATTAAAGAGAATAACTGTTACATTGTCACGAACTACATTACCCAGAACCCTGTGCTGGGACCACGCCCGCCACAGGTGGCGGCGATTAGTCTCGTTAAGAACTACATTTAAACTCTCTGGTACTGCTATTCGGGGTGAAGTCTCGTTGTGCCCTGGCTAACATTACCACGCAATCTTTCTGGTTTTCTGGTTTTTGGACTGTTTACTTGTGTTTGAATGTTAGCCACCTGCCTTTGGACTTTCGCCTGTATCTTGGATTACGCTACTTGCCTGCTGCCTGCCCTGATCTGTGTTTGTTCTCTTGTTTATGTTTCTGGATTACCATGGTTGTTCCTGATTATTGTGTTTGACCCTTGCCTGCCTGATTATGTTTACGTTTAATAAAATGCTGCATATGGATCCTCCTGTGTGTGAGCAATCATTACATACATCTAGTACTTGACATTTAGTCAAGTACTTTCCTGTTTAGTGGGGCTCTCACATGCCCTGTAGCCCATATTACCTCACACGCAGACACAGATGGTTGAAACCTGCTCCTGTTTTATCCTGATCTTTTTCCTATCATCCCTATTCTTTCATTCTACTTCAAAAGGAGTGATAAGACATTAATACACAGTCTATCAACGTGTCACTTTTTAAACAACATATAAGTTTCATTGTTATTTGTAATTCATTATGGTTGATTTTGCAGCACTTACAATGGTTTCTTGTGGCTATACCGCTTTTCCTCTTTGCTGCAAGACAAAATACAAGACAAAGGCAGCTTGTTTGTCAGATCCAAATAGTTTGTTCAAATATCCATCTAAAGATAAAAGGCTATCTGTTTGCAAAGGAATGTGGTGTGCAATTGGTCAACATTCCTTCCAGTTCTCAGATGAGATGATTTGACCTCATGACTATAAAAAAACTGTTTATGTGTGTCATTATTGTTTCCTCTACGTCTGTCGAAAACATCAACAACAGTAGCAGTTTGGCTCTCGTAGCTGGATTACCGTGTCACGTCCATTGTTTGAGAAAAACAATGTTGTTTAGTCTCTCATCGTAATAAGATAAAGGAAGGTGGAGGTAAAGGAAATGGGGAGAGGGCATTACTGGGAGTTGGGGGAGGTTAGTGGTTAAGAGGCAGATGAAACACACACATGAAGTGTGGTCTGTGTGGACTGTGGTCTAATTAAACTCACGTTTGCTATTTTGAAGGGAACCTTAGAACAGCAATGTGGCAGCCAGATACAGGATATTGTGGGACTTTTATGAAATACACAAACACAGTATTTTTAGCAAAATGAGCCTCATTGCCTATGAATGATTCTACTTTATAAAAGCTGACAGTAGCACACAGTAAAGCAGGGTAAATTATCTCAATAATAGGATTTTGATTAAATATGACCTTTACATGTCTTTCAACTACATTTATTCTGTCTGGCCATTATAAATTTAAGCCAAATGACTGTTATCTAAACTTTTTAGTATTTGCAAAATTAAAGTGAATGGGCATCAGTAAAAGGAAACAAAAGAGAATGCAGGAAGTAGGGGGGGGAAAGGAGAGACCCCTACTGCACAATTTCTAAGTATCAGATCACAAACAAATACACAATCCTGAGGTTTAAGCCTCTGGTCCCCTCTGTCCTGTGTGCACTACTAATAAAAATAGATCAGCTCATTGGCTGTCTGTGTTATCACCCTGTTGAAAGCTTTAATTGGCTGGCAGGTAATGGAATAGTTTATGTTTGGATACCCCCAGGTAAAGGGTATGTATAAGCACACACAGCAGGATCTACTTATCACTATTACTTTATATGCATATTCTATACCACATACACTATATACCCTATATATTATTGTATTGACCACTATATTTGACATTTTTGCCATCTAAAACAATTTTTGATTACAAATTATATAATTAGCCCACAGTGACATGTTGAAAAATAAATTCATTTTAACTTTTTTGTTGTTTTAACTACATTAAATTTTTTTTTCTTTTTATACTAAGTTTAATTTATCAGATGATTCAAAGTGCATAAAAAGCCAAAGGTTGGTTGTAATTTGAAAACAAGCGGTGCACAGCTTGACTACCTGGGTTTGTGATAACAGCAACAGGTTCTGGAGTTTATATCAGCATTTTAAGAGTTCAGATAAAGGTGTTGTTTTTGTTTTCATGGGCCCTAATGATCCTGTGTTAGGTCTGATTTAGCCACTGATGACAGATGCTACAAACAATGACACTTACTGTGTTTATTTAAACAGTTCGGAGAAGCAGTGAAGTCAAATGTGTGAAAAGCTTGAGGCAGTAAGTGGGATCATGTTTCTCTTAAAGCACACTGTTATTTCCAGCCTAATTTCTTCAGGATACATTCCTTGCTACACATGGGCGGATATAAGCACTGCTCTACTCTCCTCCCTCACTGTTTGTGATTGGCTCACAGGTTATTTCCTCTCACATGTACCTTGTAATCTTCTAGGTTCCACAGTTCCTCACTGTATCCTGACTGTTGTGCTGGGTCGGGAAACAGCGGCTGTGTGTGAGTGAGTACTGCTGGAGAATAACATTAAATTGACTGAAAGAAATGCTTGATAGCTGCATTTATACATCACACGACTCTTTGTATAAATAGTTCTGCTGTGCAAATAGTTATTGATATTTAACATGATAATGTGTAGGATACATTTATTTTTGTGATGATAGACAATTCGTCTTTTAATATTTGTGATTTTTGTGTATGTTTGGGATAACACTTTTTTTAATCAAAGTCATTATTTTTAATATTTACTGTAAAGAGGTTGTAGTGGTACTGTTTTTTGTATTTATCAAAAGAAACTGCTTACCTTTTTTAATAGCAAAAAGCAGATAGATAATGTATAAGCTGTAAGTATATGTGGAGAAAATTGGATTTCTGATCACTACTAGAATGCTTATATAGAGCCTTAGCACAGGTGACTGTATGTAAAAGGACACAGGAAATCTCACACACAGTCATGCTTCAGGTTTTGCTTTTTCTGGCAACTCTTTTTGAGTGGCCACCCTGTCATGCCCACTATATAGCCTCTGTTCCCACTATTATTGAGTATCATGTCTGGGAAGAGCAGCCTTCAGGGACAAGGGTGGGTCGACTCTTGGATGACCTGCGTCAGCGCGGTGAGATGGGGTCACTGGAAAACTTCCAGTTTGTACAGCGTGGCCATGCCTTACCAGTTACAGTTGCTGCAAAGGATGGTACTGTGTCAACACTAGGTAGGCTGGATCGAGAAGAGCTATGCTGGGGAGAAGAACTTTGTGAACTGGCTTTTAGTGTTCTCTATAGAAAAAGTGGTGCTATGCACTTCCTTTCAGTTCATGTGAAGATTATGGACCTAAATGACCACAGCCCAGTTTTCCCCAGTCTAGTGCAGGAGGTGGAGATCTCTGAAACAGCTGTACTGAGAATGCGCATCCCTCTGGATCGTGCTGTAGATCCAGATGCTGGACCTAATGGCCTACAGACCTACTCCCTGTCTCCCAACCAGCACTTTGCTTTGGATGTCCGCACCTCTGGTGGGAGCAAGCAGGTTGAATTAATTGTTATCAAGGAATTAGACAGGGAGTTACAGCCAACTGTAGAACTAATTCTAACAGCCTGGGACAAAGGGAACCCGCCCAAGTCAGGCAGCACAAAAGTTATAGTCACAATTCTAGACTCTAATGATAACAGCCCTGTGTTTGAAGATGCCCCATCAGTTATTGAGCTGGCAGAGGACACAGTTCATGGGACGATTGTTATTAATATCCATGCAACAGACCCTGACCAGGGTGCAAATGGGGAGGTTGTATACTCCCTTAGTAAACATGTCCCATTGGATGTGCAGAGACTTTTCAGCATCCATCCCAAAACAGGTGTTTTGACTTTACAAGGTCCTTTAGATTTTGAAGAAAAGAACTTGTATGAAGTAGACATCCAAGCTCGAGATTTGGGGCCCAATGCTATCCCATCTCATCACAAGCTGCAGGTTAAATTGCAAGATGTCAATGATAATGCTCCACGAATCCATATAACATGGACTCCCCCAGATTCCCCTATTGCAACTGTGTCAGAAGGAGCACTAAATGAAACTTTCCTGGCTCTTGTGATGGTATCTGATGCTGATTCCGGACCAAATGGGCAGGTACGACTACTCATTCAGAATCCATCAGGCCCCTTCCGGCTCAGGCAAATCCATGGAGACAATTACATGGTTGTCACAAATGATACATTGGATCGTGAGAGACAAATGGAGTATAACCTTACCTTTCTGGCTCAAGACAATGGAGATCCTTCTCTGTCTTGCATTAAGCACCTGACTGTCCATGTTTTGGATGAAAATGATAATGCACCAATGTTTACCAAAAGTCTGTACCGGAGCACCTTTAAAGAGAACAATATACCTGGCTTTCATTTCCTAAGTGTGGAAGCCCATGATCTTGACCTGGACCTCAGTGGAAAGGTATCATTCTCTATTAGGGAGTCAAATGAACTGGGGACACCAACAGCTTTTTTCTATGTCCACCCAACCAGTGGTGCTGTTACTACCGAGCAGTCCTTAGACTTTGAAGAATCCCGTTCCTACTCATTTATTGTTGAGGCTGTAGATCGTGGATACCCACCAATGACCAGTAGTGCAACAGTGCTGGTTGAGATACAGGATGTAAATGACAATTATCCCATTATCCATGAGCCACTACCCAGGAAAGGAATCGCTGTGCTAAGTGTCCCAGTAAACATTGACAAAGGAGAGATTGTGACTGAACTTGTAAATAAAGCTGTAGAGGATAGTTTTCAGAAACCAAGCAATCACTCTTCCCACAACAAACCTGAAGGTTTTCTGGTCACCACCATCCGGGCAAGTGATCCAGACTCTGGTCTTAATGGAAGACTTAATTTCAGGATAACAGATGGAAACCCTTCTAACTCATTCTTTCTTGACAAAACTACTGGACATCTCTATGTTAACACAACTAATGCCACAGAATTGATTGGTAGAACCTTTAAACTAGGTGTTGTGGTATCTGATATGGGAACACCTATGCTAACCACAAAAATCACTTTGGAAGTAACTTTCATCAACTTTCGTGACCACCTGAAGAACCTATCTCATGACAATCAGACCCAATACAGTTTTACTATGCTTTTGGCCATCTGCTTTGGATCAATCTGCATTGTGTTACTTCTAGCTGTTTTTTTGGCCAAAACATTCTGCCGTCCTCACAAACGGGATAACCATGCTTATAATTGTAGACAAGCTGAGTCAACCTACACCCGCCACCCACGACGCCCTCAGAAACACATTCGTAAAACTGACATCCAGTTGGTACCAGTGCTTAGGGGACGTAAAGAAAACCTACATGAAGATAAAGCTGAAGCATCATCATCTACAACACCCTTGGTGGAAAACCTACATCCACAGGGCCAGTTTAACCTTACTCCAACCCTTGCTCGCATGGCTCAAAATCAAGGTCATGCAGAAATCGATGCAAACCTACCACTCACTCCAAGCAAGATCCTCAGAAAGCCTGGGAACATAGAATGGAATAGCACGCTCCTTTGTAACCAAGAAACATCATATCGAACCTTGCATAAGACAAGAAATGCATCCTCCTCATCGTTCTCAAACTCTCAAACCAGCACACTAGGATGCCACAAAAATGAAGTCAACAGCATAACCACAAACTCCTCACAAACTATGATTTCAGTACCCAGTGACCAGGCCACACTACGGAGACCAAAGACCACTGAAAGAAAAGGGAGGATGGAGGAGTCAGACCACAGGCAGATCCTGAGGAACCTTGTTCGACTCTCAATGGCAGCCTTTGCAGAAAACGGTTCTATTGAGTTGTCTTCTGCCTCACCTGAGGTGCAAGTAAGAATTTTTAAAAATATTTTTTCTTTTTATATTTTTAAATGTTTTAGATTGGACAATACATTACACAAACTATTTAAAGGCTCTCCAGTTCACATAAGCTAGAGTACATGATAGCTTGCTTAATTTTTGCTTGCTTCTGCACTCAGGAGTGGAAATATCATATCTATAGCAGCCTAAGGGTATAGCTGACAGACGATGAGTAAGGCACTGAAATGTGTTCAGAAATACTCCAGTCACGAACAGTAACTTAAACCTATTATGCCTCAGGAAAAAAGCTGCAAATCCTCAGTGATATCTAATGACAGTCATGCTGAATAAGAAAAGTGAAAAATAGATTCATGCCATGTCTGAAATGAGTAAGATTATACTTCTCTGACATGTAAGGGCTGACAATAGTCAGTAACAAATCACTTTTACCAATTTGATTTCACAAACTTTTCACCAGCTTATATTTCAAAAGACTAAAAGTGCTGTGCTGGGCAAACTGTGCATCCTCTGGACCTGGGTCCACCCAGATACTTAACCTCAACAACATTTTCAGAAGAACAAAAGGTCCTGGCATGTGTATGAGCTCTCACGTGAATATCACAGCCAGTCAGGAAGAGTGTGGATCCTGACCCCCCTTCCTTTTTTTTCTCTTTTCCTACCCACCTTCACTCTCCACCCTCCTTTTCTTACTTGGCCCAGTTGGCAAATTAGCCTGAAGAGAGATGTATTGCGGCTACGGAGGAAAGGGGCTGAAATATCATCTGTGCCTGTTCTTGCAGCCAAGGCTGCGTTTTTATGTGCATCCTGAAAGGAAACAGCCCGTAGAAGAATAGACCCAGTGTAAAAACAGCTTCCTGTCACCACTTTAACATTACGGCTTTAACTCGACCCATTTTCTCATTCCTAAATGCTCTTGAGTTTCTTCATGCTAAACCTGTTACCTGACCTGATTTAATGATATGTTTGGTTAACTGTTACTATTAAGATTGACATGATTGACATGTTATTATTAAGATTGTCATGTTATGCATAATATTGGACTTAATAGGTCAAAGAAAGTTACATTTTTATGACAGTATTTATAACAATAGTAAATTTTATACCATTTTTACTCCACAGCAGGTGTCGCAGCTCCTGGCTCTGTTGCATCAAGGGCAACTTCAGCCTAGACCAAATTTTCGTGGTAACAAGTATTCTCACAGAAATGGCCGGTAAACCTCCTTTTTTACTTCATTTAAATGAGCTTTTAATTAGACAGATAATAAATGTAGTTTATATACTTT